>CAUZXS010002026.1:15000-68239 GCA_963585895.1 Sepioteuthis lessoniana
AGTAAAGAGGAGCAATCAAGGGAATGGAGTAGCGCCCTCCCTTACACCTCGGTGTTGTAGCTATTGAAAAGGATCCTTTGTGTCACCCTCGACTAATATCACCAACTTTACTCTTTTATACTATACTATTTTCAAATCTGAAACAAAAAAGAACACAACATTATTATTAGTAGAGTTATTTGCAGTCACATGGGTCCCATGTATATTGAGACACCCTATATAACCATGTATATTGAGACACCCTATACAACAATGTATATTGAGACTCCTAATATAACCATGTATATTGAGACTCCCTATATAACCATGTATATTGAGACTCCCTATATAACCATGTATATTGAGACACCCTATATACACCATGTATATTGAGACTCCCTATATAACCATGTATATTGAGACACCCTATATAACCATGTATATTGAGACTCCCTATATAACCATGTATATTGAGACACCCTATATAACCATGTATATTGAGACTCCCTATATAACCATGTATATTGAGACACCCTATATAACCATGTATATTGAGACACCCTATATAACCATGTATATTGAGACTCCTAATATAACCATGTATATTGAGACACCCTATATAACCATGTATATTGAGACTCCTAAGATAACCATGTATATTGAGACTCCCTATATAACCATGTATATTGAGACACCCTATAAAACCCTGTATATTGAGACTCCTAATATAACCATGTATATTGAGACTCCTAATATAACCATGTATATTGAGACTCCCAGTATTAAACAAGTCCTGGCGACAACACCCCACGAGACTCCAACTATACGGACACTTGCCCCCCATCACAAAAACTATACAAGTTCGACGAACCAGACACGCGGGACACTGCTGGAGAAGCAAGGACGAGCTCATAAGCGATGTACTCCTGTGGACCCCCACTCATGGATGTGCAAGTGTGGGACGACCAGCACGAACTTACATACAGCAGCTATGTGAGGACACGGGTTGTAATCCTGAAGACCTGCCGGAGGCGATGAGTGATAGGGAGAAATGGCGAGAGACGCTCAGGGATATCCGCGCAGACGGCGCGACAAGATGATGATGATATTGAGACTCCTAATATAACCATATATATTGAGACACCCAATATAACCATGTATATTGAGACACCCTATATAACCATGTATATTGAGACTCCTAATATAACCATGTATATTGAGACACCCTATAAAACCATGTATATTGAGACTCCTAATATAACCATGTATATTGAGACACCCTATATAACCATGTATATTGAGACACCCTATATAACCATGTATATTGAGACTCCTAATATAACCATGTATATTGAGACTCCCTCTATAACCATGTATATTGAGACTCCCTATATAACCATGTATATTGAGACTCCTAATATAACCATGTATATTGAGACTCCCTATATAACCATGTATATTGAGATTCCCTATATAACCATGTATATTGAGACACCTATATAACCATGTATATTGAGACTCCTAATATAACCATGTATATTGAGACTCCCTATATAACCGTGTATATTGAGACACCTATATAACCATGTATATTGAGACTCCCTATATAACCATGTATATTGAGACTCCTAATATAACCATGTATATTGAGACACCCTATATAACCATGTATATTGAGACTCCTAATATAACCATGTATATTGAGACTCCTAATATAACCATGTATATTGAGACACCCTATATAACCATGTATATTGAGACTCCTAATATAACCATGTATATTGAGACACCCTATATAACCATGTATATTGAGACTCCTAATATAACCATGTATATTGAGACTCCCTATATAACCATGTATATTGAGACACCCTATATAACCATGTATATTGAGACTCCTAATATAACCATGTATATTGAGACTCCCTCTATAACCATGTATATTGAGACTCCCTATATAACCATGTATATTGAGACTCCTAATATAACCATGTATATTGAGACTCCCTATATAACCATGTATATTGAGACTCCCTATATAACCATGTATATTGAGACACCCTATATAACCATGTATATTGAGACACCCTATATAACCATGTATATTGAGACTCCTAATATAACCATGTATATTGAGACTCCCTCTATAACCATGTATATTGAGACTCCCTATATAACCATGTATATTGAGACTCCTAATATAACCATGTATATTGAGACTCCTAATATAACCATGTATATTGAGACTCCTAATATAACCATGTATATTGAGACTCCCTATATAATCATGTATATTGAGACTCCCTATATAACCATGTATATTGAGACACCCTATATAACCATGTATATTGAGACTCCTAATATAACCATGTATATTGAGACTCCCTATATTACCATGTATATTGAGACTCCCTATATAACCATGTATATTGAGACTCCTAATATAACCATGTATATTGAGACTCCTAATATAACCATGTATATTGAGACACCCTATATAACCATGTATATTGAGACACCCTATATAACCATGTATATTGAAACTCCCTATATAACCATGTATATTGAGACACCCTATATAACCATGTATATTGAGACTCCTAATATAACCATGTATATTGAGACACCCTATATAACCATGTATATTGAGACTCCTAATATAACCATGTATATTGAGACTCCCTATATAACCATGTATATTGAGACTCCTAATATAACCATGTATATTGAGACTCCTAATATAACCATGTATATTGAGACTCCTAATATAACCATGTATATTGAGACTCCTAATATAACCATGTATATTGAGACTCCATATATAACCATATATATTGAGACACCCAATATAACCATGTATATTGAGACACCCTATATAACCATGTATATTGAGACTCCTAATATAACCATGTATATTGAGACACCCTATATAACCATGTATATTGAGACTCCTAATATAACCATGTATATTGAGACACCCTATATAACCATGTATATTGAGACACCCTATATAACCATGTATATTGAGACTCCTAATATAACCATGTATATTGAGACTCCCTCTATAACCATGTATATTGAGACTCCCTATATAACCATGTATATTGAGACTCCTAATATAACCATGTATATTGAGACTCCCTATATAACCATGTATATTAAGATTCCCTATATAACCATGTATATTGAGACACCCTATATAACCATGTATATTGAGACTCCTAATATAACCATGTATATTGAGACTCCCTATATAACCGTGTATATTGAGACACCCTATATAACCATGTATATTGAGACTCCGTATGTAACCATGTATATTGAGACTCCTAATATAACCATGTATATTGAGACACCCTATATAACCATGTATATTGAGACTCCTAATATAACCATGTATATTGAGACTCCTAATATAACCATGTATATTGAGACACCCTATATAACCATGTATATTGAGACTCCTAATATAACCATGTATATTGAGACACCCTATATAACCATGTATATTGAGACTCCTAATATAACCATGTATATTGAGACACCGTATATAACCATGTATATTGAGACACCCTATATAACCATGTATATTGAGACTCCTTATATAACCATGTATATTGAGACACCCTATATAACCATGTATATTGAGACTCCTAATATAACTATGTATATTGAGACTCCCTATATAACCGTGTATATTGAGACTCCCTATATAACCATGTATATTGAGACACCCTATATAACCATGTATATTGAGACTCCTAATATAACCATGTATATTGAGACACCCTATATAACCATGTATATTGAGACTCCTAATATAACCATGTATATTGAGACTCCTAATATAACCATGTATATTGAGACTCCTAATATAACCATGTATATTGAGACACCCTATATAACCATGTATATTGAGACACCCTATATAACCATGTATATTGAGACACCCTATATAACCATGTATATTGAGACTCCCTATATAACCATGTATATTGAGACTCCTAATATAACCATGTATATTGAGACTCCTAATATAACCATGTATATTGAGACACCCTATATAACCATGTATATTGAGACACCCTATATAACCATGTATATTGAGACTCCTAATATAACCATGTATATTGAGACACCCTATATAACCATGTATATTGAGACTCCTAATATAACCATGTATATTGAGACTCCCTCTATAACCATGTATATTGAGACTCCCTATATAACCATGTATATTGAGACTCCTAATATAACCATGTATATTGAGACTCCCTATATAACCATGTATATTGAGATTCCCTATATAACCATGTATATTGAGACACCCTATATAACCATGTATATTGAGACTCCTAATATAACCATGTATATTGAGACTCCCTATATAACCGTGTATATTGAGACACCCTATATAACCATGTATATTGAGACTCCGTATATAACCATGTATATTGAGACTCCTAATATAACCATGTATATTGAGACACCCTATATAACCATGTATATTGAGACTCCTAATATAACCATGTATATTGAGACTCCTAATATAACCATGTATATTGAGACACCCTATATAACCATGTATATTGAGACTCCTAATATAACCATGTATATTGAGACACCCTATATAACCATGTATATTGAGACTCCTAATATAACCATGTATATTGAGACACCGTATATAACCATGTATATTGAGACACCCTATATAACCATGTATATTGAGACTCCTTATATAACCATGTATATTGAGACACCCTATATAACCATGTATATTGAGACTCCTAATATAACTATGTATATTGAGACTCCCTATATAACCGTGTATATTGAGACTCCCTATATAACCATGTATATTGAGACACCCTATATAACCATGTATATTGAGACTCCTAATATAACCATGTATATTGAGACACCCTATATAACCATGTATATTGAGACTCCTAATATAACCATGTATATTGAGACTCCTAATATAACCATGTATATTGAGACTCCTAATATAACCATGTATATTGAGACACCCTATATAACCATGTATATTGAGACACCCTATATAACCATGTATATTGAGACACCCTATATAACCATGTATATTGAGACTCCCTATATAACCATGTATATTGAGACTCCTAATATAACCATGTATATTGAGACTCCTAATATAACCATGTATATTGAGACACCCTATATAACCATGTATATTGAGACACCCTATATAACCATGTATATTGAGACTCCTAATATAACCATGTATATTGAGACACCCTATATAACCATGTATATTGAGACTCCTAATATAACCATGTATATTGAGACTCCTAATATAACAATGTATATTGAGACACCCTATATAACCATGTATATTGAGACACCCTATATAACCATGTATATTGAGACTCCCTATATAACCATGTATATTGAGACACCCTATATAACCATGTATATTGAGACTCCTAATATAACCATGTATATTGAGACTCCTAATATAACCATCTATATTGAGACTCCTAATATAACTATGTATATTGAGACACCCTATATAACCATGTATATTGAGACACCATATATAACCATGTATATTGAGACACCCTATATAACCATGTATATTGAGACACCATATATAACCATGTATATTGAGACACCCTATATAACCATGTATATTGAGACTCATAATATAACCATGTATATTGAGACTCCCTATATAACCATGTATATTGAGACACCCTATATAACCATGTATATTGAGACTCCTAATATAACCATGTATATTGAGACACCCTATATAACCATGTATATTGAGACTCCTAATATAACCATGTATATTGAGACTCCTAATATAACCATGTATATTGAGACTCCTAATATAACCATGTATATTGAGACACCCTATATAACCATGTATATTGAGACACCCTATATAACCATGTATATTGAGACTCCCTATATAACCATGTATATTGAGACTCCTAATATAACCATGTATATTGAGACTCCTAATATAACCATGTATATTGAGACACCCTATATAACCATGTATATTGAGACACCCTATATAACCATGTATATTGAGACTCCTAATATAACCATGTATATTGAGACACCCTATATAACCATGTATATTGAGACTCCTAATATAACCATGTATATTGAGACTCCTAATATAACCATGTATATTGAGACTCCTAATATAACCATGTATATTGAGACACCCTATATAACCATGTATATTGAGACACCCTATATAACCATGTATATTGAGACTCCCTATATAACCATGTATATTGAGACACCCTATATAACCATGTATATTGAGACACCCTATATAACCATGTATATTGAGACACCCTATATAACCATGTATATTGAGACTCCTAATATAACCATCTATATTGAGACTCCTAATATAACTATGTATATTGAGACACCCTATATAACCATGTATATTGAGACACCATATATAACCATGTATATTGAGACACCCTATATAACCATGTATATTGAGACTCCTAATATAACCATGTATATTGAGACTACCTATATAACCATGTATATTCAGACTTCCTATATAACCATGTATATTGAGACTCCTAATATAACCATGTATATTGAGACTCCTAATATAACCATGTATATTGAGACTCCCTATATAACCATGTATATTGAGACACCCTATATAACCATGTATATTGAGACTCCTAATATAACCATGTATATTGAGACACCCTATATAACCATGTACATTGAGACTCCTAATATAACCATGTATATTGAGACTCCTAATATAACCATGTATATTGAGACTCCCTATATAACCATGTATATTGAGACACCCTATATAACCATGTATATTGAGACACCCTATATAACCATGTATATTGAGACTCCTAATATAACCATGTATATTGAGACTCCTAATATAACCATCTATATTGAGACTCCCAATATAACTATGTATATTGAGACACCCTATATAACCATGTATATTGAGACACCATATATAACCATGTATATTGAGACACCCTATATAACCATGTATATTGAGACTCCTAATATAACCATGTATATTGAGACACCCTATATAACCATGTATATTGAGACTCCTAATATAACCATGTATATTGAGACTCCTAATATAACCATGTATATTGAGACTCCTAATATAACCATGTATATTGAGACACCCTATATAACTATGTATATTGAGACACCCTATATAACCATGTATATTGAGACTCCCTATATAACCATGTATATTGAGACTCCTAATATAACCATGTATATTGAGACTCCTAATATAACCATGTATATTGAGACACCCTATATAACCATGTATATTGAGACACCCTATATAACCATGTATATTGAGACTCCTAATATAACCATGTATATTGAGACACCCTATATAACCATGTATATTGAGACTCCTAATATAACCATGTATATTGAGACTCCTAATATAACCATGTATATTGAGACTCCTAATATAACCATGTATATTGAGACACCCTATATAACCATGTATATTGAGACACCCTATATAACCATGTATATTGAGACTCCCTATATAACCATGTATATTGAGACACCCTATATAACCATGTATATTGAGACACCCTATATAACCATGTATATTGAGACACCCTATATAACCATGTATATTGAGACTCCTAATATAACCATGTATATTGAGACTCCTAATATAACCATCTATATTGAGACTCCTAATATAACTATGTATATTGAGACACCCTATATAACCATGTATATTGAGACACCATATATAACCATGTATATTGAGACACCCTATATAACCATGTATATTGAGACTCCTAATATAACCATGTATATTGAGACTACCTATATAACCATGTATATTCAGACTTCCTATATAACCATGTATATTGAGACTCCTAATATAACCATGTATATTGAGACTCCTAATATAACCATGTATATTGAGACTCCCTATATAACCATGTATATTGAGACACCCTATATAACCATGTATATTGAGACTCCTAATATAACCATGTATATTGAGACACCCTATATAACCATGTACATTGAGACTCCTAATATAACCATGTATATTGAGACTCCTAATGTAACCATGTATATTGAGACTCCTAATATAACCATGTATATTGAGACACCCTATATAACCATGTATATTGAGACACCCTATATAACCATGTATATTGAGACACCCTATATAACCATGTATATTGAGACTCCTAATATAACCATGTATATTGAGACACCCTATATAACCATGTATATTGAGACACCCTATATAACCATGTATATTGAGACTCCTAATATAACCATGTATATTGAGACACCCTATATAACCATGTATATTGAGACACCCTATATAACCATGTATATTGAGACTCCCTATATAACCATGTATATTGAGACACCCTATATAACCATGTATATTGAGACACCCTATACAACAATGTATATTGAGACACCCTATATAACCATGTATATTGAGACTCCTAATATAACCATGTATATTGAGACACCCTATATAACCATGTATATTGAGACACCCTATACAACAATGTATATTGAGACTCCTAATATAACCATGTATATTGAAACACCCTATACTACAATGTATATTGAGACACCCTATATAACCATGTATTTTGAGACACCCTATACAACCATGTATATTGAGACACCCTATATAACCATGTATATTGAGACACCCTATATAACCATGTATATTGAGACTCCTAATATAACAATGTATATTGAAACTCCCTATATAACCATGTATATTGAAACACCCTATACTACAATGTATATTGAGACACCCTATATAACCATGTATATTGAGACACCCTATACTACAATGTATATTGAGACTCCTAATATAACCACGTATATTGAGACATCCTATAAAACATTTACAAATGAATCAAATCTCAGCATTGAATAATCCATAAGGAGTTGTAATGTCATTAGAACAAATTATGATTTTATAATCAGGTGCTGGAACAATAAAGAGGCAGTTCTTCTCAGCCTTTAATTGTAGGTAGGACACAAAGTAAAAATAAAATGCTCATTATTATCATCAAACTTCCTAACTCCATGATCATCATTATTCGTACCGAAACTTGAGCTAAATTAATTACATTGTGTACAGCAGCATGTGTATAATATGTATGTGAGTAATCGCTATCAAAATTGATTTGCTAGTCGCTAATTTCACTCAATTCTTAATTTGAATCATGTATAATTTATCTTAGAACCCGGTGATTACGAAGTGACTGATTTCTTTTATCACTGTTTCAACATCGTTACCTTTCGATGGAAACAAGTTAAATGAAAAATATGACAATAATTGACGAATTTGCTTTTAAAATAAAGAGAAAATTTTCTGCCCAATTCCCACGCGAGTTGTACGATATGGACTAGCAACCAAAACTTGCTGTAAAATTTGACCATAGTTAAACACAGTACAGTTGGAGCTGTGAATTCTGCTCGGACTGCACACAGGACAGCAGAAGGCATTTGGCTCTTGTTGTACACGGCTTGAAGCAAAGAATTTGATTAAAGTTGCTCACCCCAACATGCTCAAAACTCGACAAGAATTGAACAAGGGAAAGCGCTTGAAATTCGACAATGGTCTGGTTTGGGTTAGTTTCTTTGTTTAATAGCATACCAACCTCTGTAGGTTATTTAATGCCAAAGCCATTCTCCTTGAAGAACAGTAGTCGTACTATTTAACCCATAGCTGGGAGGATAAGGGGATTCATACCTTTCGTAAGGGTATTTGCCCGAAAGTGAATGTAATAGCGCGACTTGTGTACGAACTCGCGTTCTACGATTCCGCAGTCCATCGCTTTCACCATTACACCTCGAAATTCGACGAGACACAGGACAGTGCTGAGAATTCGACTAAAGTCGTGAACTGAACAGATATGGGATTTCAGTGAGGGTTGCACAAATCAGACTAAGTATTCGACAAGAGTTGCACACGGCACTGTTCTAAAAATTCGACTAGGGTAGCGTACAAGACAGCACAAAATAATTTGACTTGGGATGCGCATAACATGGAGCAAGAATTTCAAATAGAGTTACACATAGTACGGTTCAAAGAATTCGGCTGAATTTGCACACAGTAAAGTGAAAGTGACAAGTGCTTTACTTTTGAGCACTTTTCTAATTTACGAAAAAGAGTTTTAATAACGATTTCATTGTTTCATTATATATATATATATATATACTGGATGTGGAAGCAAAATTACGAATATTCTAGTATAATGATAATAAACGTCTCTACTATAAAATTTATATTTTTATAATTTTAATTTTAAAAAAATAAACAAAATAAAAAGATAGACACAAAACAGTAAATTTACTAAATATAGCCACCATTTTTTCACTATTTTATCAACTCGCTTTCAAAATGAGTTGCATGCCTTCAAAATAAATTCTTCAAACATTTTATTCCATTCTTTCTCAAAAGGAGTCTTAAGCGAATCCATGTTTGGATGGGAAGTTGCATTTGTTTTGTTTTCTAAAACGCCTCATATAGCGTAATCGAGGGTGGTTAAGGTCTTGGCTTGATGGAGACCATTAAGAAACTCCAATTAGTTCGGAAATTGTTTTTGGCTTGGTTTCAGCGTTAAGCAAATCATAGACTTTTTGTCGTTTCTTTTCTTGTTCATTCATATTGGGCTGAATTTGCATGAAAAATTGCCTGAATAATAGAGCTAATCATGAAAATTTAGATTTATCGCGTTTTTTTCCGAAAATTGGACTCATACGACTAAAAAAACAGTTTTAAAAACTATTTCATATTTTGCTTCTGCACCCGGTAATATTTGTATGTATGTGTGTGTGCATATATATATATATGTGCTCATATGTGTGTGTATGAAACAGAAACAGAGGAACATGTGTGTGTGTGTTTATGTGCACAAAAAGAGAAGAAAGAACAATCACAGAGGATCAGGTTTTTATCCCTATCTAGTTAGAACGAATGGAAAGAGAGAGAGAGAGAGAGAGAGAGAGAGAGAGAGAGAGAGAGAGAGAGAGACTGATTGTTGCTGATTTATTGATAATTCCATCCTCGACTATTTGGATAGGTGTTTCCCTTACCTGAACCGGAAGTGCAATTTTTAACCAGCTACATACACATGTAACAGGAAGATATCTTGTTTATTTGCCCTTCCCGCGGCGACTCGGATTCGTTTGGCACCAACACGATAACAACCACTCAACTCATTAAAACATCTCAAAAGAAACCCCGCTGCTCGTCGACCTGAAGATTAGGACATTTTGAAATTCTTCAATAGCTGTAAAAATCACACAAACTTTTATTAATTAAGACATGTTATAAATCGTGACTGCTTTGGCACAAGGCATTATGATTAGCCATTTTGAAAATGATCAGCCATTTTGAAAAAGATCAGCCATTTTGAAAAAGATCTGACCGTGAAAAAATATTTTCTTGAATTTTTTTTCTAAAATGAAATTTTAAGAAAAGTCGTATTCATTACTAAACAAATTTAGAAAATCAAATTATTTAATAATTCATGCAATTATTAAGGAAACACAAACAATTATTTTTTAAGAAACATTTTTAAAAGAACAAACCCTGAAAAATATTTTTGAATAATATCTTTTAAAGAGCAAACCCTGAAAAGTACATTTGAAAAATATTTTTAATGTGACAAATCTAGAAAAAAATGTTCGAAAAATATTTTAAAAACAGCAACCCTTGAAAAATACATTTGAAAAACTTTTTGAAAATGGCAAACCTTGAAAAATATTTTTGAAAAATATTTTTAAAGAGCAACCCTAGAAAACAATGTTTGAAAAATATTTTGAATAGAGTAAACCTTGAGAAATACGTTTGAAAAATATTTTGAATATACCAGCCCTTAAAAATTATATTTGAAAAATATTTTGAAAACAGCAACCCTTGAAATATACATTTCTTCTAAGTTTTTCTCAAACAAAAACGTTTAAAAATAGTTATACTCATTTCTAAAAAATAAAAAAAATCAGTGAACGAAATTGTCTGTGATATGAAATAATTGAATTCCATCTATTCACAGGACTATATTCCAAATTAGTTAAGAAAAGATAGATTACTCTTCCTCCTTGTGTAGTAATAAAAGTAAGTGAATTGAAGTCGATTTATTTACCAATTTTTTATTTTTATAATTTGGTTTTCTGTATAGTTTTCATAAAACAATTAGTTCTAAAATTTAATTTAATATAGTCATTAGATTACTGTGTTTATGTTCGTATGTGTCTACAATTCCTATTTCCAGAAAGGTTAAAAGTTAACGTCTGATACAGTTTTTAAGAAGATTTAAATAATTATGAACAAAATTTTATGCAATTAAGAAAATGGTCAGATAACTTGAAAATTATTAAATTATAAAGAAAATGATTTCATTTTTAAGAAAATACGAACAATAAGAAATACTAATGCGACTATTAGGAAAACAATGTTTTATAGATAATTAGAAGTCTTCATAAAAAATGCAGTTATTTAATTTCTCATAAATCTTTTAAAAAATTTCAATTTTATTTGGTAAAATGAAAACGTTTAAAAATAATTACATACATTATTGAATTAATTTACAAAACGAAATTAATTAATAACCGATGCAATTATAAAAAAAATGCAAGTAATTATTTTTATGAAACACTTATGCTATTATATAAGATAATGATGCGAATATTTAAAAAAAGGGGATTATTAAAGAAACATAAATAATCATTAATCATAAACATCCTATTATGCGATTATTAAGAAAATTATACGATTTTAAAGAAAATACTGGCAATAGATATTTGTGATAATTAACGAAATTATGCTATTATCATGAAAATAATGTCATTAATAGGAAATACAAAAAAATATTACTTAGAAATATTGATACTATTATATAAGAAACTTATGCGATCATTAAGAAAAGTACGTGAAAATAAAAATCGTTAAAATTAAGAAACATTCATGCTATAATTAAGAAAATTATGCTATTACTAAGAAAAATATGCAATTATTAAAAAATTATGTGACTATTAAGAAAACTATGTGATTTTCAAAACAATTATGCAATTATCAAGAAAATTATGCGTTTATTAAAAGGATTATATGATCATGAAGAAAATTATGCGTTTATTAAATAATATGTGATTTTGAAGAAAATCATAATATAGAGAATTAATCAAAATTACTGATAAATTAGGCTGTTTTAAAAAGTAATCAGCAACTTTAAAACATAATGTAGAGGTAAAAAAAAATCGGTTTTTATTTCTAAAACAGATATGCTAAGAGACCAATCCATATTTAAAATGTATCAGAACACATACACATAGAAATAAAAACATGTATTTATAAACACACTCACTCACACGCTCGCATATATATATATATATATATATATATATATATATATATATATATATGTGTCATTCATCATTATTCCTTTTCTCTTTCTTTAACGATGAATGGTTTCTTATTTATAACTATTTATAAAAATAAAAGAACAGACACAAGCACAAACACACACACACGCACATACATGTATATATATATATATATGGCTATGACACTGGCCATGAATCTATACCTGACCCCAGAGGCATTAACTAATGAAGGCAGCCTACACACACACACACACACACATATATATATATATATATAATGTTCATATCAAGTAAATTGTCTTGTAATTTTAAATTCTTTTAATATGCCGTCGTTACACATTTGACATAATTTTAAAAGAAACATGTCAGGACGATTTATTAAATAATGACACCACTTAAGTAAGAAAAGTCTATTATCAACTCCTTTACAAACCAATGGTCCAGTCAGTTGGGTTTGTAGAATACACCGACTGCATCTCTGCTGAGGGGTAAAACTCCCGCAACGAATGTCCTAGATATGACACTAAATAATCTGATGGTGAGGATCTAGTATTGCTGTAGCTTTTGGGAATGTGGATTAGCCCTTCGTTGCCATCGCATCCAGGTTCATTCTGGTTTGGAGTGGTAGCTATTGATAGGGTCCTATCTATGGGGTCAAATAGAAATAAACCGTGTACTTTTACAAAACGGAATTGTTTGAACCGTTATATGTATAAACTGGCTCATTGGCCTAGTGGGTAGAGTGTTCGCCAACGGTCCGGGAGACTCGGGTCCAATCCCAGGTCGGGTCATACCAAAGACTTTTAAAATGGTACTTGATACCTACTTGCTTAACACTCAGCAATATAAGGTACTATTGAGAGTAAAGTAGAGCAATCCAGAGAAAGGAGTAGCGTCCTCCCCTACACCTCGGTGTAGAAGCAATTGAAAAAGGAGCCTTCGGATCTCCCTGGAATATGGTCACCAACTTTACTAATTTTTATATGTATAAAAATGGATTTGGCATTAGACAATCTACAATGGTTGATATGCCATAAACCCAAACTAAACCAACTTTATTTCCGTTAAAATCATTCTCTTTGGAAAATGTTCTGGAAGTCTTCAATTAACACTGCCTTCACTTGGTTCATTTGGATCAGATCTTCCCAAATTGCAACCTCAAAACTGGGTTGTAAATTTTATGAATAGGAATCAATCATAGAGGAGCTCAGGGGAGTAAAAAGACTGTAGTGGTGTTGGAATAATCTTTTTGACTAAAAGAACGCTCACAGTCAGTGTGTCTTGAAATTAATGTAACTGATTCTTTTTGTTTTTCAGGTTGGCAACCCTGACTAAAAATCAGCTAATCATTTTCCCGGGGAAACGCTAGCAGATCAGACATATATATATATATATATATATATATATATATATATATATATATATATATATATATATGTGTGTGTGTGTGTGTGTACGTACGAAAGTTGAAAAGAAAGAAAGTGTAGAGCTAATGTCACCACATTAGAATATTAAGATATTTTAAGCGATAAATGAACTCACAGTGACATATATATATATATATATATAGTTTATACAAATTTAGATAATGATTATGTAACAAAACTTTTCTTATAGCCTTATCATGTTTTTTATTTCTCTCTTTCTTGCTAGGTTCTTTGCATCAGGATCCAATTGACAAAGAAGTTGCCTTATGTTTTTCTCCCTAGCGCTTTTTCTTGTATCGACCGACAATCCTATGAAGAACTATTTTTTTGTACTTTTGCTTACATTTAGAACAAAATCCCTAATACCTACATAGGCCATACAACTATTAACCTCTCACGTCATTTTACATACCACCTCTATGAACCATTGCCATCAAACTACCCATAACTACAACACATTATAATAACACAGATAAATTTCCATCGGTCGAAATGCGAACATTTTTCACCTAAATCCATTTTATGAATTTAAAAATAAAAATCTCCCCCAAATCCTTAAAGCCATCAATATAAAAAAAATACCAAACAAATAAAATTATATTCAACACGGATATTAACATACTAAACATATTCAACAACTAACGTACTAACAAAAGCAACCCCACAAAAAATAAATTCTTCCAACAAAATGAATATTGCACCCAAACTAAACAAAAAAAACAAAACAATACAGACAAAAAGTTACCTTGGAAGTTGATCAATCGATAGTACTCTAGTTTGGTTTCTTTGCTTAATGTCATATCAGCCTTTGTAGGTTATTTAATGCCAAAGCCATTCTTCTAGAAGAGCTGTAGTGGTACTGTTTAACCCATAGCTGGGAGGACAAGGGGGTTTACGCCTTTCCCAAGGGAACTTGTCTGAAAGTGAACGTAACAGAACGACTGGAGTTCGCTTACTACGATTCTACAGTCTTGTGCTTTAACCATTACACCACCAGGACTCGTACCGAGAGTACTTTGGAAGAAAACTTCGGACAATTACTCTATTAACTTGACCCTTTTACAAAGGAACTGTACCATAGCCACATACATGAATATGCGAAATGTATATGGGACGTTCATTACATACATACATAGAACATAAGAATCTCGAAATTCGAAAAACACGTAACGACTTCTTTATTCAGGTGAGAAACTTTTTCATTACCTTTGAGTTTAAAGGTTCTTTAACATAAGGAGGGAGAAGCACAATCTTTCTATTCTGGCTTTTTCCTCTCCCTCCCCCAACACGTGTGGCACCCGCCACAAAGGTCTCCGCGAGCAAGCGAAAGTCAACCGTCTTGTTCGGTGTCCAGTTCTCAACACACTGACATTTTTCAAATCTCCCAAAATCCTCAGCGCGCTTCCGGTGGGTGACGTCATTCGCACTGTGTAACCCCGTTTCTCATCTCGGCTATTGTGACATCTCTGAGTGACACGTCCCCCCGCGCGCGTGAATACCTATTTTAATGTTGCACCAAACTAACTCATGTACTGAGCCGAAAGGTTCTCAGCCTAACTAAACCCAAAGGCATAAACCGAAAATCCCTCGGCCATTATGTTACAGAACTAACAAGAAAGCTAGAGAGTAAAAATAATACAATCATAAAAGTTCTGTGCTCTTTTATCAAACTTGTATATACATGTTTTTATACATACATGTATAAGTTGTAAAGTAAGCATGGCGACCGTAGTCGAGGGTGACCCGAAAGCAAGGGGGTATCAAGTACCATTTTTAAAGTCTTTGGTATGACGCGACCTGGGATTGAACCCAGGTCTTCCGGACCATTTGTGAACACTTTAGCCACTAAGACAATATATATATATATATATATATATATAGTTTAGTTGGAGGTGCCCGTGGTGTGATGGTTATCCTATTTACCAACCCCTCCGCTCGGGCAGGATATGACACAAGGTCAATTTTTAAGCGGAGTTTAACAGGTTTGAATTCAGAGTTTTCCTTATCGTCGCAGGAAATGGACACGGCCACACAAGTTTAAATTCTGGACGAGTCTGATTGCATTTCACATAGCACTAATACCCTTGGGAAAGGTATGAATCCAATTATTCTCCCTCCAGCTATGGGTAAATAGTAGGGCAGACTAGGTTCTTCAGCCTTGGTGAGGCAACTAGTCTCGGAGAAGGAAAACTCTGAATTCAAACCTGATAAACTCCGCTTAAAAATTGACCTTGTGTCATATCCTGCCCGAGCGGAGGGGTTGGTAAATAGCCTATATATATATATATATATATATATATATATATATATATATATGTATATATCCTCTTTAAACATATATTATACATGAGTTAAAAAAACACATTTTGTTTACAACATTTTCAAACGAGCCTGAGCTCATTTTTTGAACACGGTTAAATGGTTAGCTATTTTAGTGTAAGGTAAAGAGTATAGGGCACTCAGTGAGAATCTAACGCACTAACAAACGTCTGATAGCCTGGCTAACTTACTGAAAGAGTAGTAGTGGCTATTACTGAGGTTAGCTTTATTTGGCACAAAGCCAGAAATAGGGAGTACCTACTAAGATTTGAACTCGCTAACTATGGTTCGCTAGCCTAGTTCGCTAATCACTTAACGACACGAAGCACCCAGCATATTATTGAGTGTTACTGCTTATCGTCTCAATTTTCTTGTTTGGAAAATATCGCATTTCCAAGTCCCCAACTGCTTTCTCTAGTTTATGTCAAGGACAACTCAGGTATTGTTCATTAAATAAATTCTATATGATAATACTTTACTTGAGTTATTTCTTGTTAACAATGCTGATAACAGCTTTTTTCTTCCACTTTTTGTATTAAATCTGTTTTAGACATATCCATTTTGAGATTGTGACTCGCACAAATGTATTCTATTTATTAAGCGTGCCTTGGTCTGGCACACAGTCTTCAGTTTACATATGGTTCTTGTTTCTTTGAAAGGGTTTCTTATTTCAGAACTGAAATGGCTCTTTATTGCTTAACCTGTCATTTACTGATCTTTGTTTCGTCTGGCACATCAGATTCAGCTCCTTTAAAGGACCTGCTGTTATTAAGCGGTCACCCATTTAAGTAATGAGCAGGCTCATCTTTGCTTAACATGTTGTTTGTTACGTTTGACTCACAAGCCTCAAATTGCTGATGTTACTTGCTCTTTCTAAATTGACACCTAATTCAGGACAGAACAGGCTCATCTCTGCTTAACTTGTTTATTTACTAAGTCTTAGATAGTCTGGCACACAAGTTTCAGCTTACTAATGGTACAACTTTTTTTAAAAAATACTCACTTATTTCAGAACAGAACATCCTCATCTTTGCTTAACTTGTTTATTTACTAAGCCTAGAATATTCTGGCAGATAAACTTCAGTTTGATAATGGTACTGCTCTTTTTTAAATAGTCACCCATTTCAGAACTTAACAGGCTAATCTCGACTTAACTTGTTCAATTACTAAACCTTGCATAGCCTTGAACAAATGTTTCAGATTTCTTACATTACCTACTTTTCCTAAAGGGTCACCCATTTCAGAACAGAACAGGCTCTTCAGGGCCCATGATTTTCTTTTTGTGCAAGGTCTTCTTAGATATGGCCCAACAATTGCTCTTAAGATTATTGTGTAACGATTTTATTATGAAGATAAACTCAAAAAACGTCCAAATAAAAGGGGGAATCGAAGATAGTTAAATTATATCATATTTAGATATAAATCTGTATCATCATCAGAAAATTTAAACCTGAGATTTATGCGAAAATGGATTTTATCAATATGATAAATATCACATACCGGCAATAAATCTATGAAAGTCATTCAATAAATTAGCTGGAATATTGCCTAACGAGTTCGAAATAGGAAGCACTGTTAAACGTTGCTCTTTTTTCATGGTAAACAATAGTTATTTGTCTTTTCATGACCAAGAAGACTGTCAGCATGACCAAGAAGACTGTCAGCATGACCTTCTTTACTAACCGATGCACCCTGAACTTTTTCTTTACCAGAGAGTTAGTGCGTTTCCAGCCCATGGACTGTTTTGTCGAATCTCGCTCATAGTGGCAAACACATATTTAATCCATGTATAAACAGTTTTTTGACAAAAAGATTTTTTTCCGAACATATGACACACTCGTGTAAATTTCACATGATTTGCACTTCTCTGAGTGCAAAAATTTGTCTTGAGTACGCTGTTTAATTTACCACGATTTTGAATAGTCTCAAAACAAATATTTTTCTGTGAAATTAGTTTCATCTTTTAAAATCTAATTTGATTTTTCTTTGCGATAAACCAATTCGAAAAGATGCAAAGTTTACATTCATGGAAAAAAAATCCTTTTAACTGACCCTTATGAGTTGATTGTTGCGAAAAATTGTCTTTCTGTTCTCTATGGACGATCATATTTGGAATCTATACCGAATAAATGCAGAGTAAAATTCTAATGTAATTTGGTTATCATCGAAAGGGTTCTGACAAAAAAAAAAAAAAAGAAAAACCAAAAAACAAAACAAAACAAAAAAAAAAACAATAATTAGCGGAAGCTATATTGCTGCAAATTATAATCATATCTACTTAATCTACAATTTTTCACATTCGACTAAATATTACTTATTAGGTTTATTGCTGGAGATGTAAAATAATTATATAGACATTATGCTGAGTTAGGATAAAAAAAATCCAGATAAAAAAATCAAAAAGGTTTAAGTCAATGAATCTCAAAAATATCACACTTGGATATAAAAGAAAAAAAATTATCAACAAAAATATATAATTGCTAAAGTATGCTATGTAGATTTACCGTTTGTTACCGCGGAGTAGGAAATTTTAATTGACAATGAATAAATCATACTTACAACGCTATCAAATACCGTGTTTTTGTTGCTGTAGTAGACACTGTTAAAAAGAAACCATCTGACCCCAAAAATAATGATCGGGGAACATAGAAAAGCCGTTAAACGAGGGAAACACTTTACAATCCTACATAGGTGATGAATTGTGTTGTAGCCTCATCGCCAACAACTATATTTAACTAAAGTTAGACGAGTAAAATATATATTGTTCAGGAACCCCATTCCACGCCGAAAAAAAAAAGTCATTGAGCGGTTAATATCAAAGAATCTAGTTGTAACGGAAATAGGCCCTTAACTTGGATCAAAGTCATTTATTATGAAAAATTTAACAGCTAAAGGGAAAATATTGTTTTGGTTTTTGTAGAATGGTCATTTGTTGAGTATCTGCTGTGCAAATTAGCGCAGACACAGAGTAGAAAAAAATATAGTTGGATGCTAAAATTCTTATATTTTTGATAATGCATTTAGTAAATTATGTTAAAATGGTTGCCTAAACTGCATCAAATTGTTAAGCTCCATTCGTATGTTAAGTATTGCTAAAGCTATCCTTGAAGAAGAATAGCGGGAACACAACTTAACCGACTGATGGGCAGATATGGGGGGGGGGGTCATATTTTATCCAAGCGTATTAGTCTGAAAAGGAACGTAATAGCGCTACAGGAGTTCGAACAGGTTTACTCCAAGGCAGCAGTTTTAGCCATTACGCCACGGGACTTGTCATTAGATTCAGAAAACCCAAATATACAGGATGATTGAAAAGAAATTCCCTATTACTCTTTCTTCTCGTATTCGTGTCTTGTGAAAATTATTGTTAAGAAATAAATTACAAGAATCTTAAAATAGAGAGTGACTTTTAAGTTACCCTGTTCCTTTTAGAATAGGGACTTATTAGTTACGCAGTTGATTTTAAAATAGGGACTTACTAATCAGTCTGCCTGATCAATTTAAAATAGAGACTTTTCAGTCACCCTATTCATTTTAAAATAGGGACTTACGATTCAGTTACAGTGTACATTTTAAAATTGAGACTTACTTTCCTGTCACCCTGTTCATTTTGAAATGGGGACTTACTTTTCAGTCATCCAGTTCATTCAAAAATAGGAACTTACTTTTCGGTCACTCTGTTCATTTTAAAATAGGGACTTACTTTTCGGTCACCTTTTTCATTTTAAAGTAGGAACTAACTTTTCAATTACCTTGTAAATTGTTCAGGAAAAACAAAAAAAAAAAAAAAGGAAACTTCCGTTGCATATCCTCACTTTATAGTTCTAAGTTACATAGGCCTTACTTTAAGATCGTTTTTCTTATATGAATATTATTATATGATTTGGGACTTACACCCTAAACTGTCATATTAGCTTTGTCTACGATCGACCAGCTCCCATCTCCTCACTTCACTTCTGTTCTTCCTTCACTTCGTCTGTTCTCCGGTTGGTCATCTTTATTTTTTGTCACCTCAGTTGCTCCGTCTTGTTTCGGTCCTTCATGTTGCCATCTTTTTTTTAATTTGTTGTGAGGCCAAAACTTTATGAACAAAGAAAAATAGAGACGAAGAAAGTCATTCGGTAAATAAAAAAAAAACTAATTAGTATAAACCACATCGAAGCAAATTCAGATAACAATCATATCACTGATTGAGATTTAATAAGCTTAGCTTAGTTGTGGCACAAGTCCAGATGTTTGGAGAGTCGAAGTCACTATCAATGGTTTGCAAGTCTAACTAGTTAACCATTACACTACGTGAGGTAACCAGTTGCAAATATACAATTTTTTAGAAAAAACTTAGATTAATAACCTGAAAGGACGTTTGACGTTTGTTAATTTTACTGTATCGATAATCCAGATCTTGGTCTCTCATCATACATAAATTCCTACTTCGACTAATTATATATATATATATATATATATATATATATATACACACACGAGTATATTGTAAGTAAAGTTGGCGACCGCAGTCGATGGTGACACGAAGGCACCCTTTTCATTAGCTACTACACTAAGGTGTAAGGAGAGGGTGCTACTCCTTTCCCTGGATTGCTCCACTTTACCTTTGATACGTACCTTATAATTCTGAGTGTTAAAAGGGAAGGTATCAAGTACCATTTTTTGAGTCTTTGATATGACTCGATATAAAATATAGCTTTTCAACTAAGCCTTTAGAATATGAGCCTTATTGAACTATATATATATATATATATATAGTTTAATGGGACTACTGCTCTAGAGGGATAGTTGAAATGCTATAATTTATATTTTGACATTTTTTCCAGACTCTACAGAGCACAATAAATAATCCATATATATTGTTTGATTTGCACTTTAAAAAGGCACTTGTTGAAATGCATAATTGATATATATATATATATATATATATATATATATATATATATATATATATATATATATATATATATATACTGAAATACCCTGTTGAGGCATTTGTCAAGGGTAATCGAAAGAAAAGCATTGATCATAACTGCCAGTGGTGTTGGGTTAAGGGTCAACTGTGAATTATACACAACTAAGACGGTTGAATATTTAAAACAAAATTAATGACTGTAACCTCATCTGAGCATCACGAGAATATGAAAATGTTAAATTACCATTTAAAGGATGATTAAATTCGTCGCTTACTGCCTTCGGCTTTGATTCTAGCCTCCTCGCAGTCTCTCGTTTGGTGTGACACCGACAGGGGGCGTGGATGTCTGGCTGGTAAGGGCAAAAAATGGGCACAAATGGTTATGTCTTTGCACAATTTAATTTCTCGGAGGAAAGCGTAGAATTTATATATATATATATATATATATATATAAAATTATTAGCTTAACGCATTTAGAAATATAAATGAAAATTTCATTCTAATTTCTACGAAAATAATGTAAAATCGTTTTAAGGTTTTGCTAGGGTGAGTCAAAAGTTTTGCAATATTTTGTTTAAGTCGTAAGGCTCCGGGTAATTTTCCCGAGGTCATGAAATTGACCAACTACCCTGGACTATGAAACATAGATCTTGCCTGATACTCTCCGAGTGCTACTCACAGGATTTGCTTCGATAGTTTAGAGAACCGCACAAGAATCAACTATTTTAGACCTATTTGACCTTGCCTGATTGTCGAAGTCTTTTCAATCGAAGTGAAATTTCTTGAACAGTCCGGTTAATGTACTCTGGTTACATGTTCCGTCACCTTTCGCCCACCAACTATTCTTGCTTCCTTCCGCTGCGATTTGGCCCAGTTCAAACTGGTAAAGCATAAGTTTCACGAATTCAACTACATTACACGTTCCTCTGTGCGGCTTTCAAATCACTCACAAACTGAAGAAATACACAACGTGTCAACGCATGAACTACCGCGATACTAACAGCCACTGCGAGTAACGACCATGACTTGAACTGCTTGGGTCCCGTGATTGTGTATTAAATTTGGCAAACGAACTTAATTCTTTATGTACTTTTGTACTTGTTAGCATTACTGTAAAAGTAAAAAGTAAAGTTGGCGACGTTTGTCGAGGGTAACCCGAAGGCTCCCTTTTCGATAGCTACTACACCGAGGTGTAGAGGAGGGCGCTACTCCTTCCCTGGATTGTTCTACTTTACCCTTGATCCTTACCTTATAATGCTGAGTGTTAAGCAAGGTAGCATCAAGTACCATTCTTTGAGTCGTTGGTATGACTCGACCTGGGATTGAACCCAGGTCTCCCGGGCCATTAGCGAACACTAACTATTATGCCAATGTCATTACTGTACTTCACTCTAAATGGTCCACATACTTTGAAGACGCTGACTTTATCTCCGGCAGAAGACTAAGATCTCTCCTAATAGTCTGGGGTATGATATTGAACTTACTTTGATAGTAAGGCACTTGGAGATCTGAGGAAAGGGAAGTCACCTCTTCATCACTCCCAGGTTCACTCTGACCCAAAGATGTAGTATCTGTTTAAAAATTATTTGTATTTGATTGGAATACTTGATACCATATACGTGTAAATTATTTTGTTTCAAGACTGGTTAATTGAAGCTATAATTATTTATTAAGGGTTAATGAACCGCAGTTTCTTCCAGGCAGCGGTCGTATCGATACTGCTGTATGGATGCACTACTTGGACGCCAACTAAACGGCTGGAGAATAAGCTGGACGGCAATTACACAAGAATGTTGCGAGCAATATTGATCAAGTCCTGGTGGCAACACCCAACAAGGCACCAACTATACGGCCACCTGCCTCCCATCACGAAAACTATCCAAGTTAGACAAACCAGACATGTAGGACACTGTTGGAGAAGCAGGGACAAGCTCATAAGTGATGTACTCCAATGGACCCCCACATATGGCCGAGCAAAAGCAGGACGACCAGCGCGAACATACATACAGCAGCTATGTGAGGATACGGGATGTAGCCCTGAAGACCTGCCAGAGGCGATGAACGATTGGAAGAAGTGGCGAGAGAGGGTCAGGGATATCCGTGCTAGCGGCACGACATGATGATGATGATGATGATGATGATGATGATAAGTTACTTGAAACCATACAATTGTTTGGAAACAAATAACCAACAGTGAATAGAAATAATTCATTGAGTCCATATAATTATTCGTATTAGATAGGAATACTTGAAACCATACAACTGATTTGGTTTCTTTGATTAATGGCATACCAACCTTCGTGGGTTATTTAATGCCAAAACCACCCTTGTAGAAAAATAGAATTGATACTATTCAACTCTTACCTGGAGGAGATAAGAAAAGGTTATACCTTTTTCCAACAGTATTCGTCCGAAAGTGAACGTAATAGCACGACTGGAGTTCGAAAACGCCTAATTCGAGGCCGCCGTCCAGCGGTTTAGCCATTATGCCGCTGGTACAACCTCATGCAACTGTGGGTAAATTACTTGTAATAGATAAGAATACTTGATATCAAACAACCACTTTTAAAACTGCGGCAACATAAAAAAATGTAAATATAGACGCACAATGTATTCAATTTCCTGATCTCTTAGGCATAAAATATTCCCTATCTAGTTGACATGTCGTTAAAATCTATCATTCAGTTAATTACACAAGTTTGTAAGAGGCACATATAATTTAGCAAGTCGTATCAAACAAAAAAAAAAAAAAGAAATAACACACACACACACACACACACACAAAAAAAACCCTCCCCCAAAAAACTCCTCTAATAATTTCATAAAATACATTGCTGCCTTCCAGTGGTTTTGATCCAAGTTTGTATGTGACTGGATATTTGTAATATGTAGTCCATTACCCACTAACAACCTTAGTGCTTGAATATGGCAGGTGTGACCGACAGGAAGTGGTCTAAATCGTATTAATTTTTTTTTTTAGTGCGAGAGGCAGTCAAACACAAGACTTAGAGGGATTTGAAAAGAATTACTTACCAGGATAGGAACAAGTTAAGACTTATATTTTGACGCTGAGTAAAAATCCCCCCCCCACTCATGAAGGTGGTGCACAAATTACAGAGGAATAAATTCTTTTCTTTCATCGACGAAAAATACCTCTGCAAATGTTTTAATATCCTTATAATTGGTTTGAAGAAATTGTAAAATTCAAAATGAACGTGAGTGGGTTTGTTTTTATTTCAACAAGTGTCTGTTTTTCTTATGATATGGTGAACAAATCAAAAAAACCTTCTTGGACGAGACACCCACAATACAATATTTTCTCCTGCTTACGTTTATCTAATGGAATTTCAAAGAATACACTACGTACCCACATACACACGTACATATATATATATATACTTCTTTAAGAAAAACAACGAAACCGGTCACATAGGATTATAAATTTATTTCCATCCTGTTACGCATTTTTGAAATTTCCAAAAACACGAAAAAAAATTAACAGGACTTCTTCAGATCTTTTTGATAAAAAAACCCAGAATAGACACATCAGAGTGGGAGGCGATAGAAGAGGGGTGAAGAGTTATCTCCTCATTAAGCCCACTTCCGTTTTAAATTTTAATTTCGGTTAGAAATGTAGTAAATTTATTTTAAAAAAAAAAATTTTATTTTTTATTTTTAAATTACATTTTAACCAAAATTACAGATTTTATATTGAATTAGATTTAAACTTTAATGATACATTAATAGATATATTAAACTAAAACAAATACGTAATTCTTTGTGTATAAAAACCGTTATTTTTTTAGACATTTCAGTCCAAAAGCTAGGAACACGCATTATGCACAAGATCTACAAAATCAACCATATTCGGAATAGAATAACCAAAGGAAGTTATATCTGTGAATTGAATTACAATGACCAGAAAACCCGGCAAACACTTGCGCGCGACATATGGAACCACTGGGCAGCTGTTTCGATATTATTAGGTCTCATCAGGAGTGTATACCGTGATCTTCACCAATGGTGATCAAACCAGCGACCACAGAATGCAGAGCCGAAACTCAACCATTGACCCATCAATCTATATCGCACACAAGCACTGCCAAATTAATTAGTCATGGTAATTGCGCCGCCAATTAACCTGAACGTGTCTTGTAAGTTACATCCGTACTCTTTATAGAGGACACGGTCACCTTCAGGGCATCGTCTTCCCAAGGGGATTGGAAATACGCATCGACGTAATTATTATAACCTCAAAGGCAAAGAAATAGATGAACATTTTCTTTTTTGAAAGTAGAGGAGTTATATTGTAAATTGAATGTGGACCGGTGGTCAGTGGTAGAGTTCCGACTCTACAGTCAGTGGTTGCTGGTTCGATCTCCGATGGGGGAAATCACGGTATGTATTGCTGATGAAACCTAATGGTAATTCATTTTACAATATATCTCGTCTACTTAAAAAATAAAATGTACATCTAAGTTATATCTATAATACGAACATTTGTGTGGGTCGCTCTTCCAAAGAAATATCCACTGTCTCTCGTACTTATATATATACATACTTATATATAAGTATTTTTAAAATTAAATCTCGACTCATTATTTAAAATGGGATGAAGCTTGAAAGTAAGAGAGAGAGAGAGAGAGAGAGAGAGAGAGAGACAGACAGACAGACAGAGAGAGAGACAGAGAGACAGAGAGAGAAAAGACTTTCTGTATACATCATTTGGTAGTACAACCCAATCGTGCCAAGTCTTGTATTCCATTTGGGCTTGTCTTCTGCATTCATTGGTGGTGCGATGGTTAAAGCGATGGAGTACGAAATCGTTGTAGATGAGTTCGAACTCCAGTCAAACTATTACGTTCACTTTCAAACAAATACCTTTAGAAGAGGCATGAACCCCCTTATCCTCCCAGTTATGGGTTAAATAGAACCACAACTGTTCTTCTGGAAGGACGTATTTGGCATCAAATTGGTATTAAACAAACAAAATGCGTTCATGGATTCTGATTGACTGCATTATCTATGACTTCTTTGAACGTACACTTGCAATCAATAATTTGATTTCTTTTTTACTTATTTGAGAGTTTTTAACATCAGCTGATGATTTCTCGCTGGAGTTTGAGTGAAAGCAAGTCTCCTCAAGTCTCCAGGACTATTCTCAGTATTCTGGCTGATTTTAATAATGCAGTCGTTTGGATGGTCGCCACTCGTCCTCTTATTTCAAAGCCCTCCAGGCCCTTTATCAAATTTTGGTGACTGAACCGAGCGCACTAATTAAAATTGGTATCACCGTCACTTACATGTTTGACAGTTTTTTCAGTTCTCTAGCGAGGTTTAGGTATTTGCTTTTCTTTCAGTTTCACTCTGTGGTTAGCCTTGCCCAGTCGGCTAGGGCCGTAGAATACAACTGCATCTCGGCAGAGGGCTAAGAACCCCAACGTGTGTCCTAGATATGTCACTAAACCATCTGATAGTGAGGTTATAGTAAAGCTGGAGCTTTTGGGAATGCGGAGTAATCGTTCATTGCCATCGCTCCCAAGTCCACTCTAGCCCGGACTGGTAGCACCTGATTGGGCCCTATGCATGGGTCAAATGGAGCAAAAATGCTAAACTGAATTGTTTTAAATAGAACTGTTTTGACATGTAAAATACGTACTTATGCTAAACTGAATTGTTTGAATTTGAAATGTTTTTGTATGCTTAACTGAATTGTGTGAAATAGAACTACTTTGACATTTAACAGTGTATAAGCAAAAACTATACTTATACTAAACTGAATTTTTTGAATTAGAAATGTTTGAATAAATTGAATACCTTGAAATAGAAAGTTTTTGATAAGTAAACTGAGTACTAATGCTAAACTGAATTATTTGAAATAGAACTGTTTATTTGTATAAATATTGATTTGGCAATAAATAACCTACAAAGTGTGGTTGGTTTGTTGTTTGGGTTTTATGGCATATTAACCTTTGTAGGTTATTTAATACCAAATCCATTTTTATACAAATAACAGTTTTATTTCAAACAATTCAGTTTAGCATTCCCCATAGCTCCAGTATCACTTGAGTCTCACCATCAGATTGTTTAGTGTCAGATCTAGGACACTCGTTGGAGGTGTATTCTACAGACCTAGACAACTGGGCAACACAAAGAGTTAATATCAAAAGTTTTATTTTAGTTAATTCAGTTTAGTATAAGTACACATCTTAGATATCAAAACAGTCATATTTCGAGCAATTCAGTTTAGCCTAAATACGCAATTTAAATGTCAAAACGGTTCTATTTTAAACAATCCAGTTTGGCATAAATACGCAGTTTAAATGCAAAAAACAGTAAATTCAAACCACGGTTTAGTTCTATTTAACCCATAAATATCAGGTGCTACCACTTCGGGCCAGAGTGGATCTGGGAGCGATGACAATGAAGGGGTAATCTGCATTCCCTAAAACTCCAGCATGGGACCTCACCAGATTGTTTAATGTTTGATCTCGGACACTCGTTGGAGTGGAGGGGTCTAACCCCTCTACAGAGAAGCAGTCGGTGTACTCTACAACTCCAGCCGACTGGGCAACCAAAGGTTGATCAGCGTTAGCTGATGGTCTTTCACTAAGTGACAACAAGTCTCTTCAAGACTCCAAGTCTCTTTTCCGTATTCTGGCCGTTCTCAATAATGCTGTCGTTTGGATGGTCTCCACTCGTCCGCCAACCTCCAAGTCCTCTAGTCCCTTTAATAATCCTTTAGTTACTGTACCAAAAAACTAATCACAGTTGGTATAATTATCACCTTCATGTTCCGAAGTTTTTTTTCAATTCTCTAACAAGATCGAGGTACTTATCTTTCTTTTCATATTATTTCAGTTTTATTCTGTGGTCAGTCGGGACAGCAAAGTCGACAATTTTGCATATTTTCTTTATTATTATTTACTCTTTTAGAGTTTTTCACATCAGTGTTAGCTGATGGTTTTTCACTGGAGTTTGAGTGACAGCAAGTCTTCTCAAGTCTCCAGGACTCGTCTCAGGATTCTGGCCATTCTTAGCAATGCTGTCGTTTGGATAGTCTCTACCCGTCCGCCAACTTCTAAGTCCTCCAGGCCTTTTAATAACCCTTTAGTTACTGTGCCTAACGCACCAATCACAATTGGCACAATCGTTACTTTTACGTTCCACAGCTTTTTCAATTCCCCCGCAAGGTCGAGGTACTTATCCTTCTTTTCCCTTTCCTTCAGATTTATTCTGTGGTCCGCCAGGACAGCAAAGTCAACAATTTTGCAGATTCTCTTTTTTTTTTGTTGTTGATTATTTTGAGGTCTGGTCTTCTGGCCGGGATTAGGTGATCCGTTTGTATGCTAAAGTCCCATAGTAATTTATGCGAGTCATTTTCTAGGACAGGTGCTGGGTTGTGCATTATTATTACTTTCTTTTTCTCACTGAGTCATTACCCAATACTTAGGGCAAGGAAAGGGAGTGAATATATGCATTCTGTTTGTAGACATTCTTATGTTAAGTGATACTTATCATGTGCATTGTTTATATTTTTGTTGCATTGATAACACCCTCTTGAGTCGACGAGTAGTTATACATAACGCATTTTTAAAAAATATTATTATGAATATACTCCTTGCCTGTTTTTCAAACTAGTTTTAACTGGTGGTATTCCGCTGAAGTAGCCCAGTCGGCTGGGGCAGCAGAATACACCGACTGCTTCTCTACAGAGGTGTAAGATCCCATCTCCTACGAGTATCCAAGATCTGGCACTAAGCAATCTGATGGTGAGGTCCCAGTAATGCTGGAGCTTTGGGGAATGCGGAGTACCCCTTTATTACAATCACTCTTAGGTTCACTTTGGCCCGGAGTGGTAGCTCCTAATAGGGTCCCATGTCTGGGTCAAATAGAGCTATTTGACATTTAAACTTTGTACTTATGCTCAACTGTATAGTTAGAAATAGGACTGTGATCATTTAACTGTGTGTAAACAACTGACTGATGTTTAATTGGCTTGTTAGTGATACATAGCAATACTTGAAAACTTTATATCTGCAAACAAATGGTTAATAGTAAATAGAATTATTCGTATTAGAGAGAAATAAGTGAAACCATTTAACTCTGTACCAAAAAAGGAGCTCGGGGCTTGTTTGAAAATGTTATTTTGGACTAGTGGTTCACCATGATCCGGGAGATTGCAGTTGAATCCCAGGTCGTATCATACCAAAGACTCAAAAAATGGTACTTAACGCCTCTTTGCTAAACACTTAGCATTATAAGGTATGGATCAAGGGTAAAATAGTAGTGACCTTCCTTACACCTCTATGTATTAGCTAATGAAAAGGGAACCTTAGGGTTGCTCTTGACTACAGTCGCCAACTTCACCTTTATATACATGTATAAGAATTAAATCTTCTACGATGGTTGATATGACATAAAACCAAACCAAATCCACTGAATTCTGAGAGACAGCAAATATCTTCTATTTTCTAGAATTCTTAGTATTCTAGCCGATCCTAGAAGTGCAGTGGTCTGCATGATTTCGATTCTTTTACTAATCTCTAGTTCCCCCAACAGGTTGCATATGAAAATCCCGTTTCCTTCGGCCGATTTCTCTCTGTTCTGTGTCAAACATTGGCTCCTGTATCGACCCATTTATTTTTTTGGTACAACATTTTTTTTAAAATTTTAAGGCATATTTCTTTGAATTTTCCATCCTGGTTTAGTTTGGTTTCTTTGTTTAATGGCATATCAACCGTTGTAGGTTATTTAATGCCAAAGCCATTCTCCTAGAAGAACAGTAGAGGTACTATTTAACCCATAGCTGGGAGGATAAGGGGATTCATACTTTTCCCAAGGGTATTTGCATATTATAAGTGAACATAATAGCGCGACTGGAGTTCGAACTCGCTTACAACGATTCCGCAGTCCATCGCTTTAACCATTATACCACGAGGACACCCCACCTGACGCTTTGATGCCTGTCGTAAATTAAATCATTATCTAACCTTGAACCATTTCTGTTTCGTTCGATATCATACTTCATCTTTTAAAGGACGCCAATTTATCGTCCCCTTCTACTTGCAGGAACCATAAGCGGGCACGCCATATTTGAGTGTGGATTCACGTGTACATTTATTTGGTATTAAAACCTTTTACTAACGGTTTATCAGTGGCTTTATCCTTATTTACCAACCCCTCTGTTCAGGCAGGATATGACACAAGGTCAATTTTTTAAGCGAAGTTTAACAGGTTTTAATTTAGAGTTTTCCTTCTCCTAGACTAGTTGCCTCACCAAGGCTGAAGAACCCAGTCTGTCCTACTATTTACCCATAGCTGGAGGGAGGATAATTGGATTCATACCTTTCCCAAGGGTATTAGTGCTATGTGAAATGCAATCGGTCTCGTCCAGGATTTGAACTCGTGTCGTCGTGTCCATTTCCTACGACGATAACCATTACATCTCGGGCACCTACTTTATCTTTACGTCCTTCACAACAATGTCTTTCGAGTATTAACAGTACGTTTTCTTTTTTTTAATCACCTGTTTCTTTTATACTTGCACCAAATTTTGAACGCAGCCAACTTGGAACAACCAACATCTTTCGCTTACACACCCCTGGGGATGGTCTTTTGAACGAATTTCCTAAGGCTTTTCAGTGTTTCAATTCACAAGACTTTTGGGCGGGGAGGGCACGTTTCCTTTCAATTACGTATGCCCAACACCTTGATGAGGCCTGTAAGGACTCTCTCTTAACTGGATATAGATTTGTATATGAAGGTTTCCGTTGTTATTTGCTTTAGGAATGCAAATTACAATATCATTGCATAATTATTTCATCTGCATTGGTTGTAAAAGTTACTGCATTCAATTAAATAATTTAATCGAGATTGTTTAATCTGAGGCCAGAATGTTCGGTTATAATAGAAAAATATTTGTGCCTTTTAATCACTTCTAAAAAAGAAAAAAAAGAAAGTAAGGTAAACATCCTCTAATATGTGCCAATTCTACAATTTTTACAACGGTTCAATCTCAGGTCTAGTCATACCAAAGGCTCAAAAATAGTATTTGATGCCTCCTTGTAGAAGTGAATATGCTCTAAGTGTGCTAATTCTATAATTTTATGATGGGTAGTATATCATTGACAAATGTTGAATACAAATGCTTGACATATAATAATTTGATCATTTATGTTACTGTATATAAGTGTTAAAATAATTATCGTTTTGAATATTATAATTGAAAATAATTGCATTTTGGGTGGGAATTGCGACTTATTTTTGATTCTGAAATTTAATGTCCGATACTAAGATTGCTTCTTTTTTGCTTTTTTCTTGAACATGATTTTTTTCTAGAACTTTTTTCTCAGAAATATTTACTAGAATGTTTTTGCTTCATTTTGCGAATGGTTTGATCCATAAGAAAAAAACCCTCTCGGCAACATGCTCTTTCTCTCTCTCTCTCTCTCTCTATATATATATATATATATATATATATATATATATATATATATATATATAGAGAGAGAGAGAGGGAGAGAAATAGATAGATAGATAGATAGATAGATAGATAGATAACTTTGGATAATGGGGATAGGTTTAATTTTTGTCGTGTTGCACGTGATACTGTACCCTCTGTTTATGTTTTGTTGATTGTTTGGGTTTTATGGCATATTAACCTTCCTCTCTCTCTCTCTCTCTCTCTCTCTCTATATATATATATATATATATATATATATATACGTATATCCCAGGTCGAGTCATACTAAAGACTCAAAAAATAGTACTTGATGCCTCCTTGCTTAACACTCAGCATTATAAGGTAAGGATCAAGGGTAAAGTGGAGCAATCTAGGGAAAGGAGTGGTGCCTTCCCCTACACCTTGGTGTAGTAGCTAATCGAAAAGAAAGCCTTCGGGTCACCCTCGACTATGGTTGTCAATTTTACTTATATATATATACAAGTTTCGCCAGAATGATCTGTCGGTTGATTAAATGATTGATTTAAATATTCATATTTACATTCTTTGTGTCATTGCTTATTAAGAGTTTTATTTTGGACCGAAAACAAATAATTCTTAAACAGATTTATTTGACTTATTGATGGGACCCTGACAGGCGGTACCTCTTCCGATCAGAGTGAACATTAAAATAAAGGTAAGGAAGGGATACTCCACCCCCACATTTGTAGAACTGGAGCCTCACCATTAGGTAAAGTTTAATTTCATACTCAGGACAACACTTTATGGCGGTGGCCTTATATCCCCCACAGCAAATATGGTCAACATATTTTAACCCCTACTGACTCGGATAAATTATTTAATCGGGTTTGGAAAGTAAATAAAAAAGACAATATAGATCTATTTCAAAATCTATTTTTGCTGTAAGTAAAGATATAACTTGCCTTATGTCGGTAATTTATTCCAGGAAAGGCGACTCAAGTCGAAAAACGACTTAATTCGAATTTACTTGTCTCCGAATTTACTTTCACCGGGCTAAACCACAAACAATCATTACCAGTTCTGTATTTGATTATAAATGCATTTTTAATAATTTATGGTCAATAAGAATCTATTTTAGGCTCACAAACACATAAATTTTAGTTTTTGATTTAGTACAGAAAAAAGTAATCAAAATTTACGTACATACTTGTTTATGTAGATGTTTACAATTTGGCGATCTTAACTGTATATTGCAGAATCTTTATTTGTGCATGTGATTCGCTCTAAGACATTATAAAATAAAATAACTTTGTAAGGTTAAATAACAAATACAGTTATTAAAATTATTTTGCGATTGTAGAAAATAATCTAATTCATGCTGAACTTACCAATATTTACATTAAGTTTGTTTATTTACATTGCGGACAAGATACAGTTGTCCGACTCATTCCAAACAGATCGATCAATCGATATAACCTTGATTTTATATATATTTTTTATTTTTATTTATTGTACAGTAACATGATTCTAAGTGCTTTTATCACTTTCTTTTTGTGATATTAATCTATTTTAAGTTTAAAAAGAAAAAAAATTTTAGTTTTTATAATAGTACTGAAAAAAAAAGTTATCAAAAGTTACGAATACATTTACGTACATACTTGTAAATGTAGATGTTTACAAATTGGCGATCTTTATAGTACAGACTCTATTTGTGAATATAGTTTGCTCTAAGACATAAAATAAAATAATTTTGTAAGGTTAAATAACAAATACAGTTATTAAGATTATTCAGCGACTGTAAAAAATAAACTAATTCAAGTTAAACTTGCCAATATTTACATTCAATTTGTTTTACATCGTGGACGTTGATACAGTTGATCGACTCATTTCAAAAAGATTGAAAAATCGATGTAACCTTTTATATACTTTATTTGTATTTATTGTTCTGTAAATGATATTATGTGCTTTTAACCCTCTTCTAGTGATATTGTGACTTGAATATTTGTGACCGACAACCGTAAGGTCGAATAAAATGACTTAAAACTTGATTTTTATTTTTCCATATACTTTTTGGACAACGACGTAAAATCTAGAACGACTTAACTCGAAACGACGTAACCCGAGGTTAACCTGTAAAAGTAATATTCGCCATTTTGTTTTGTTTCTGTCATTTTGTTTTAAGATTATATCACCCGAATGCTTGCTCGTACGAGCACTTTTCGTCTGAAGCCTCAACTTGAAGGTCTGGCTGGGGCTTCAGAATACACCGACTGCATCTCTGCTGAGGGGTAAGACCTCCCCCCACCAACAAGTATCCTTGGTATGATACAAAAGAATCAGATGATGAGGCTCCAGTAATGCTGGAGCTTTGGGGAATGCTGAGTACTCCTTTATTACCATTGCGCCGTGGTCCACTCTGGCCCAGAGTTGCAGCTCCTGATAAGGTCCTGTCTGTGGGTCAAATAGAACTAAACTGTGTGCTCATGGTAAACTGAATTGCTTGAAATAGAATTGTTTTGACATTAAAACTACGCGCTCATGCTAAACTGAAATGTTTGAAATAGAACTGTTTTTACGTTTAACTGTGTGTAAATAAAAACTGTACTTACGCGAAACGGAATCGTTTGAAATAATAATGTCAGTTTAAGTAAAATTATTATTATTTATTCTTGAACAATCTAACAATGAATTGATTTCAATCAATTGCATATTAGCCATTATCTTTAATTACCTCTTACCATTTATTAGGTCGATTCCTCTAAAGGAAAATTCAGCTGCTTTCGAGCTTTTTTTCTACAAGCTTTTTTTCTACAAGCTTTTTTTCTACAAGCCTTTTCACCTAATCTTCTTAAGAGCATTTTTTGGAGAAGAAAAAAGATGGAAATCCCTTTGTTCAAGGACTGGTCAATATGGTGGACAGCCCAGTCGGCTGGGGCTGTAGAATACATCGATTGTATCTCTGCAGAAGTGTAAGACACCCCCCACTACAACAAAGGGGGGGGGAGTCCTCGTGGCGTAATGGTTAAAGCGATAGGCGGCAGAACCGTAGCAAGCGAGTTCGTATTCCAGTCGCCCTATTACATTCCCTTTCGGGCAAATACCCTTGGGAAATTATGAACCCCCTTATCCTCCCAGCTATGGGTTAAATAGTACTACTGTTTTCGGATAATGGCTTTAGCAGTAAATAACGTACAAAGGTTGATATGCCATTAAACAAAGAAACCAAAGAAACCTCCCCACAACAAGTGTCCTCGATATAACACTAAATAATCTGATGGTAAGACTCTAGTAATGCCGGAGATTTGGGGCATGTGGAGTACCTCTTGATTGCCATCGCTCCCAGGTCCACTCTAGCCCGGAATGGTAGCACCTGATAGGGTCAAATAGAACTGTTTAAGATTTAAACTTAGTGCAAACAGATGACTTATGCTAAATTGAGCTGTTAGAAATAGAACTGTTTGACCATTTAACTGTGTTTACGAATCATATTTTAATATAGATATAAAAGCAGGATTTAGCATTATATAACTAACAATAGTTGATATGCCATAAAAGCCAACTACACCAAATCCTATATATTTAATATATATGTATAAAGAGGATTTAGCATTAAATAACCTACAATGGTTGATATGTCATAAAAGCCAACCAAAAGAAAAACATAAACGAACGGTGAATGAAGTTGAACAGAGATACCTATATTTTTTTATATCTATGTGAGGGAGAAGCACAATATCTATCCTATTGACGAGCGCGAGACATTTGCTTAGATTTTCATGCACACGTTGCAACTGTTAAGAGTGTTAGTCTGATTGGGGTTTTAAAAATTTATACTGTGGTGATTCCACGAAACACATAGTAAAACCTTTTTCGTAATGAAACTCTGCCTTTAGAGTTGGCTGTGGAAACCCAACCTTATCAATCCACAGTCTTTAGCTTTGAACATTGACATGAAAGGTCTTTTTTGTCATCTGGAAACTCTCCTTAAATACACAGATTAACCTATCGAAAAAAATTATTAATTGATAACTTGACATCAAACTAGAACAGTTTATGGAGGAAGAACTTGACACAGTACTAAAAAAATTAAAAACAGACAAGCTGCATTTCTTAACGAAAGATCTATTGAAGTATAGAAGAAAGAAAATTTAATGACATATTTCTCCGGTTATGCAGTTGTGACGTAGTATGCCCCTGAACGGAGGAGAAAAGAGGCCAAATGATTGGCCAGAGCCCTTCGCGCCAAAATAGGGCCTCTTTTTCGTCAGAAGAAATTTAGAAGGGGATTTTTGGGAGTTTGTTTTTTAGGACAGCAGTGAGCGTGAAAAGAGGTACTAATTTATTAGCCAAAACTCTGGGGAAACAGTGGAACAGAATCATTGGACAGAAGATAACCTTGCCTTCAGCCAGGTTCTACAGAATGCCGCTCGCCCGTAAAAGAAAGGAATCTGTGAAGTAAACCCTTATGTTTAAAAAGAAAAAAAGAAAAAGAAAGCTTTAAGTACAACTTAAAAAAGAAAAAAAAACAAACAAAAACTTTAAGTACAACTTAAAACTTTTTCCTTCTAACCTTCCTAAATATGGCTTGGTGGTGTATGTAAAGTGAAATTGGAATCCCCCTTGCTTGAGTCGGGCCGAGTCTAGCCCCAAATTAACCACCACATTATTTGCCAGTTACCTTATGCTCGAAACGGTAGTCTTGACTAGGACTTAAAATGCGAAGGGTCAAGTGCTAGACTCTCGTTATGAGTAAATATTTTATGCCCCGTCACTCAGTCCTGTGTATAAGCAAAATACAATAGAGAAATGGATAAAAAACTGCACCCTAGCCTTCAACTAGAAAAGTAATCTAGGAGTAACTAGGGCCTACAGAGGCATAATTCTTACTGCTATAGCTGCTAAGGTTTATGATATTATATTTATTATATTCATAATATTATATTTATCATATCCGACCTAAAATTGAGAGAATTCTTAGAAAAAATCAGTACGGCTTTCAGAGAAATCAATCTACAACATCACACATTTTGACTATTATGGGAGTGCGTTCAAAAAGTTTCGAGGCAACAAAGCATTTGAGTGCATACCAAGAGGGAATATGGTGTAGATGCTACTTGCATGAGGTCTGTTATTGCTATAATGCTTTACAAAAATACGAAAGGAATGGTTTGATCACACGATGGTGACATTGTCACAGGAGTCTTGTAAGAAGATTTAATAGCACTATATATGTCATTAATCTGCCTTGAAAACTGATCGATATAGATATGTGATCTTCCTTATTCTTCTCACTAGGAGAATGAGGAAGCCAAACACCTAGCTTGCTCACTTTTCCTATCTTTTTTTCAAGTGGCAGCAGATTGTCAATCTAGATGTGTTGAGGTCAAGTACTTTTCCGCAAATTACATTCAAGGAATTCTCTTAAATCATTTTGATCGAGGTCTGATGGTCAGCGATCATCTCTCAATGACATATTGCCTGAAGGAAACTTTGAAAACGAGTTGGCGATTAGTAATGACACGTTGGCTATAAACGCTACAAATTTTCTAAACTATTTCTGCCGCGTGTTTTTTAAAAACTTCCACAATAAAGCGAGTTGAATATACACTTTCGGTTTTAGAGGAGTGAGATCATACTTTTTTTAAAAAAAATTTTCTTTCTTTTTAAAAATTTTTTTCATCATACAACGTGTGATAGCACGTGCGATACTCTGTCCTCATCAGCCATCAACCAAGGTGATAACACAGTTTCGGTCGCTCAAGGCGGTACTGTCACTCCTGGCGCTACCGAGCAGCTTTTGCCACCGGACAGGGTATTTAAAAGAAATATATATCTATATATACACCAGATCAACTAAAAGCAGACATTACATTGGACGTTCGTTCATCTTCATTTTAGTGTAGTCTGTGATTTAAAAATGCGTTTACTTACGGGCGTTGATGTCATAGCAACCATTTCTTGATTTTGCGTAATCACACGAGAAAGATGGTTACGCGTGTATATCATTCATGTTGAAATCTTTTCAAAATCCGTCATCTATTCGGTTCGTTTTTCTTCAGTTTTATCTTTTTTATGCATTACTGCACAAAAGCCCTTGAGACAAACGTCATATATAATTCTGCTGAAAGATGTTATTTGTTGATCAATGGGGCCCTCAAGATGGGTGGTAAGTAAAAAGAAAGCTCCTGGTCTAAGTTTGTCCTGGTAGCTATCTGATTACCCTTGGGCCACTAAATTCTTGGCTTGCAAGGAAAGTCTCCAGGACGCTGATGCTCAACATTGGGCTCGTGAATACTGTGGGGGTAAATCTGATTCATAGGCCCATCATTCGATTTACATTCTCCGGCAGGAGAATTACGTTCTTCGCACCAGCGCGCCTTGTGGATTCGTGATCCTCGCAAGCTGTTGAATTTTCCGCCGCAATCACATGTTGTAGCCGGGTACATATCCAGATCGTTATCGTATGAGGAAGTATGATGGGTGTTATATTCTCCCTTTCCTCTACAGACACTCTGGGGGCATTTTTCTTTCATTGTACTATTCATATTTGTTAAATTCCTGTCTTTCCAGGATATTGCTCCAACTTTCTGAAAAGTCACTTTGTCTTTTCAAAGAGTCATCTTGCTTTCCAGAGAGTCTTCCACAATATAACGAGTTGAATATGCACTTTCGGTTTTAAAGGAGTGAGATCATAGATTAAGTTATGATGTATAGTCTTTCACGACTAAAATAAGAATAATCGAAGAAAGCTCTCCCTTTAATCAGGTAATTTTCCGTTGCAATTCAAATATTTAAGGTTGGAATGTGTCGTTACAACATTTTTTTTAAAAAGGGAAATTGTTTCAAGACTCATTCCAAAAGTTTCTTTATAGTATCTATGTCTTATATGGGACTTGAAAATTGAGAATTTTTATTCTGTGAAAATACTTTACTTATTAGACACGTGATGTTTTCTACGAGAATAAAGCATTCATTGGTTTAAACTGTATCATTAAAGATATTTTCCAACTGTTGGTAGAGATGATTAAACTGAATATGAACTGATAATTTCGGGCATGGTTTCGGGGCCGAAGCATCATTACCACTAACCCAGAGCGCCCCAGCAGAATCTCACGACACCACCAGACTTTGTCAGATTATTGTCGCTCTATAGGATTGCCAGATCCACGCTGATGCAGTTAGAGTCTTTTATTTTGATTTTTTCAATGTATTTCCTCTTGTGTGATGGAGGAAGTCCAAGATTAGTCAAGAAAACGGAGGTTGAGTTGGCAATAAAACCTCTGCATCCGACTTCGATTGGAAATACATATATATATATATATATATGGAGAGTATGTGTGCATATTTATGCTGAATAATGTGAAATCATGTTGTTCGTGGACTAATGCCTAGTGTTCCATAATAAGCTTATTTTTCATTAATCCGTAGGGATTCCAGGTAGCGCTAACTGGTACACTCACATACACACAGACACAAACACAGGGCTTTACGGAGCCCTCCAAAAAAGAGCGAAGGAGAAGAGGGTTTATTCTATATTCAGCCCGAATGAAGCGTGAGCAACTCTATTTGGGTCTAAAGAGCGTGGTTTTTTTTGAAAACCATTAAACCATAAAAAAGAAGTTTGAGTTTTTTTATAACTGTGTTAAATGTATATGAGAAAGAGAGAGAGAGAGAGTGAGAGAGAGAGAGAGAGAAAGAGAGAGAGAGACAGTGGGTAGTTACACATGAAAATTAGACATGAAACCCAAAAATTTTGAACTCAGATTTTTGTTTAGAAGCATGCATGATTTGTCAGCTAGGTACCCGGATATAAGAGACCCGGATATAAGAGAAATCAGGAAATGATAGATTTTCTCTGGTCTCAATTTAGAACCTGTGTTACCTAAACAAAATAGACCAAACCCGGATATAAGATACTTATTCCCTGATCCCCAACAATTCTCTTATATCCGGGTTACACTACATTTCTGATAGACCATTTTTATTAGACAACAGGAGACAGTCTGGAAAAAGTCTCTTCAAAGGCGTCAGTCACTCTGTAGAAAGACTTTGAAGTCATTTTCTAAAAGATTTGAACTTTTCTCGTATTTATGACTCGTATTTTTATTGTTAAAAATAAATCATTAAGGATAATAACAAAAGAAATATGTTCGTTTTTAAATAGATATTTTTAAATAACTATTTTTTATTTATTACTACTCTGTTGTTTTTTCTAGCAAAAATTATTGATATTTTTCTAAGTTAAGTTCTTGTATCTTCACTATTTTTATTGACCATTTATTATTAAAATAATAATTTGAATTATTATTTCAATAAAGAATAGTTCATATGTTTTCTTTGTTTTATTTTACACTAATATTTCAAAACATATAATAAACATTTGGTAAATCCTTCAAAGAAAAAAAGGAATACAACAATTTGTTTGTAAAAATAGCAACAAACGTTTATTCTTTAGTATATTTTACTAATATTGCCGAAAATTACAAGTCTCGGCGTATTCAACTAAAAAGGGTAAGCTAGTAGTTGATAATTTTTTTTTGCTTTTCAAAGACAAATTAAACTCGAAATTGTAATCTGTTGTAAATTTCAATGAATAAATGTCTTCATCAAGTAAATTTTAACAAAGATTTGGGGCTATATAGTTTTTGCCTCTTTAAAAAGAAATAACTATTAATGGCGCTTTAGACTAACGCAATTTTGTTCATCCCTACTGTTCAATAAAAATTATAATTTGAAAAGAAGATACAATAACTTAACTAAGATACTTTGATTTTATTTGCTTCAAAACAAAGGAGTATAGTAATACATGAAATGGTAATTCTCAGCCAATTGCACCCCAGAATCCGTTTTGAAGCCATTTGAATCCTGCCCATCATTTATATTCCCCACCCCTGAGAAATAATACGACATATCACCACAACTCTTGAAAATAGAAGATTTGTGTTTTTATCAACTGTTCAAAGTTTATTTTGCAAGTTTCTCCAGTCAACTGCAATAATGATGAGAATATTTTTCGTCCCAAAACTGGAATATTTTAACTTATTTTTTTATAAATTCATATTTTATGATATTTAAATTCTGTTTCTCCTCTCAAAGAGAAATGTTTGCTGCTTCTTTCTCTAAAAAGAAAATAATCACTAATGTAATGTTTAAAAGTAAAACTTTATTTACTTAGAACAAATTCAAATTCCCTCTCAAAATACATAATAAATAATTAACTTTCAAAGAAATAAGGCTCGCAATCGTTTTTTTCCTTAGAAATGATTGCAGTAAATATATTTAAATTATTTACTTTTGAAATAATTATGTAACATACCCATACATGAATATGTGAAACGTACATAGAATGTTCATAACATATATACACAGAACATAGGAATCCCGAAACACGAAAACTACTTACAACTTCTTAGTTCAGGTACGAAACTTTTTATTACCTTTGAGTTTAAAGGTTTTTCGACATAAGGAGAGAGAGACACAATCTCTCTATCCTGGCTTTTCCATCTGCACCCCCATCCCGTGCGGCACCTGCCACAAGGCCACTGGCCTGGCTTCGGCGAGCAAGCGAAAGTTAACCTTCTTCTTCCGAGCCACCAACTCAACTCAACTGACTTTTTCAAAATCCCTAAAATCCTCCGCGCGCGCTTCCGGTGCATGACGTCATTCACATCCACTGGTCAACCTTTCTATCTGGGATTTTTATTTTGACATCTGCGAACGACACATCCTCCCCGCGCGCGCGTCAACACTTGCGCTCAAGTTTGAACCTAACTAACCTATGCACTGAGCCGAAAGGTTCTCAGCCTAACTAAACCCATAGGCAAGATATATAAAACGAAGTCCCTCGGCCATTATATTACAATAAAAATTTGAAAAAAGTTTAATAAAGTTCGATGAAACGATCTGATTTGTTTGAAAAACTTTTATCAGAGTATTAATGTTGGTATTTGATTCGAAATATAAACTGTATTTTTGAATAAAGGATGGCCCAGAGATGTAATTTCCAATCAATTGTAATGCAGAGACCCAATTAATGTCCTAAAATTTCATACAAAAATATCTGACTGAAACCTTGGAATTGAGACAAATATCAGGTCAAATTTTCCACCCCTGAAAAAATAGATAGTTTATGTAATGAACATCTAAATTGTTTAAAAATACCTCAGGGATTTCTATTTCATCCCATCTACTTAGCAAATTTTCAAATATTTTCTTACGGTCTTACACTTAAAGTGACATCCTCACCCATATTGACGATATCCTTTGTCACCCACACCTATACTTTGACTCCTTATCGGCGAAATAGAACGTTTATGAAAGAAGGTATATTTTCACTATGTAGCGCTGAAAAAGAGCCGGTCCTTTTTTAAAGGAGTTGAAGCTGGAGCGGCTCCATTTCAACATGGGGAGTGTGAGTGGAGCTTGCTCCAATTTTGGACGAGTGAGCTGGTCCTGGAGCTGTTCCAAAAGTAATGGAGTGCGTAAAGCCCTATATATATATATATATATATATATATAGTGAATTCAATAAGTTTCCAGACTTTTTTTGTACAGGGATTTTAAATGTAGACTCTTGAAAATTCAGTATGTTATTGCTATACAACATATGAGATGACTGACCAATTTTTATGATTTCAGGTTCAAATGAACAGCTACAGTAGGATTTGTCACAGCTGGTGAATTTCAAAAATGCAATCTGACACTTTAGAAGAACGATATGCAATAAAATTCTGTTTTAAACTTGGAAAAAATGTGACTGAAGCGTATGGAATGCTTCAGACTGCTTTTTGACCATCTTGCATGAATCGAGCATCAGTTTTTGAGTAGCATAAGAGATTCATGGAAGGCATGGAGTCTATGAGGGATGATGAAAGGTGTGGGAGGAGTAAGGAAGTCAATACACCAGAGTTGATTGGCCAAAGGGCTAGGGTTCGGGTTACTATGTTGAGGTTTTAAGGGAGTTCAGGAAGAGATTCTGTTGGAAGAGGCCAGCACTCTTCAAATCGGGTCAGTGGCATTTCCGCCAGAACAATGCACCAGTCCACATCTCCATCCTTGTCACAGACTATTTGACCAAGATGGGCATCAAGACAGTTCCACACCCTCCCTATAGCCCAGACCTTACTCTATGTGACTTTTGGTTATTCCCTAAGCTCAGAGGCTGTCGTTATGAGACAATTGAGGAGATGAAAGAGGCTGTGACGAAGGTCATTGACACGCTCACACAAGAGGACTTTCATGGGGCCTTCCAGAAGTTGTTTGAACAGTACAAGAAGTGCCTATTCGAAAAAAGTCTGGAAAATTATTTAATGATCCTCGTATATATATATATATATATATATATATGTATATATAAACACATACACGTTTATAAACACATATGACCACGCAAATACATTTTTATATAACAATTCAGTCTAGTGTAAGTACAGTTCCAATGTCAAAAACGGTCCAATGTCAAACAATTCAGTTTAGCATAAGCATGCAGTTTAAATGAAAGTACTGTTTAATTGTGAACAAAAATTCTATTTCAAGGTATTCAGTTTAGTCAAGCAGTTCTAATTCAGCTAATTCAATTTAGTATAAGTACAGATTTTGTTTACTCACAGTTAAATGTCAAAACAGTTCTATATTAAAAAATCAGTTTAGGGTAAGTAGAGTTTCAATGTCAAAAACAGTTCCATTTTAAATAATTCAGTTTAGTATAAGCACGCAGTTTAAATGTAAGTACGGTTTAATTGTCAAAAAACATTTCTATTCCAAGCTATTCGGTTTAGTCAAACATTTCAGTTTAGCGTAAGTATGCCGTTAGTTCTATTTAATACATAGATAGGGCCCTATTAGGTGCTACCATGCCGGGCCAGATTGGACCTAGGAGCAATGGCAATGAAGGGGTGCTTTGCATTCCCCAAAGCTACAGTATTACTGGAACCCTACCATCATATTGTTTAGAGTCATAACCTGGACACTCATTGGAGGAATCTTACCCCTGTGCAGAGGTTCAGTCGGTGTATTCTATAACCCCAGCCGACTGGGCAATAATATGCTGGATTACATCATAGTGATGGTTTAGTTTGGTTTGGTTTCTTTATTTAATGGCATATCAACCTTTGTATGTTATTTAATTCCTAAGCCATTCTCCGAGAAGAACAGTAGTGGTACTATTTAACCCATAGCTGGGAGGATAAGAGGGTTCATACCTTTCCTGAGGGTATTTGTCCGATAGTGAGCGTTATAGCGCGACTGGAGTTCGAACTCGCTTACTACGATTCCGCAGTCCATTGCTTTAACCATTACACCACGAGGACCCACCCCCGACACCATAGGGAGTTCGAACTCCAGTCTCACTATTACGATCACTTTCCGACTCATACCCTTGGGAAAGGTATAGACCTCCTAAACCCTCCCGCTACAGGTTAAATAGATAAAAAAAAGGGGTGACTTTGGCATCAAATACCCACGAAGATTGACATGCCATTAAACAAAGAAACCAAATCAAACACACACACACACACACACACACACACACATATATATATATATATATATATATATGTGTGTGTGTGTGTGTGTGTGTGTGTGCTTTGGGAGCTAAATTACATTATATTTGGTAAAAGGGATTGTATATTCTTTATTCAGAAAATGTTTTTGGCGAGTAAGAAGTTACACGTAATTATTTATTTATGTTTAGCACAAGAGTAAAAGTATGAACTACCCTGTGAGATTAAAAACCACTAACAATGTCCTTCTAGTCTAGCTTGCCGACCTGTACACCACACATGTTACCCACACAGCTATGAAATAAAACTGTGCAATAATTTTACATCTAAAAGAACTATCGATTAACCTAATTAGTAATGTTTAATTGAATCTGGATAATTATTTTAGTAAGATAAATGCTTATTATTTGAGTTTGCTAATTAAAATTATGTAAATATATAAATAGGTTGATCAGATTAATTTTCAATTCATGAGCTTCTGCTATCACTTTTTTAGATGGGAAATCATATCACATATCAAGAAAGTGTTTTGCTCAAGATGTTATTTGCATTCAGCCAACACCTTCTCTACGAGTAACTTGTTTGCGTTTCATGGCATATCAACCCTTGTAGGTTATTTAATGCCAAATCCATTTTTAATACAAATAATCAGTTCTATTTCAAAGAATTCACTGTAGCATAAGTACACAGTTTAATAGTCAAAAACATTTCTATTTCAAGCTATTCAGTTTTGTCAAATAGTTCTAATTCAAATTATTCAGTTTAGTATAAGTATAGTTTTCGTTTACACACAGTTAAATGTCAAAACAGTTCTATTTCAAGCAATTCAGTTTAGCTTACAAAAATTGTTCCATTTCAAACAATTTGGTTTAGCATAAGTAGGCAGTTTAAATGTCAAAACAGCTCTATTTCAAGCAATTCAGTTTAGCTTTAGTTTGCAGTTTAAATGTCAAAACAGTGTTATTTCAAGTAATTCAGTTTAGCATAAATAAACAGTATAGTTCTATTTGACCCATTGATAGGACCCTATCAGGTGCTACCGCTCCAGGCCAGAGTGGACCTGAGAGCGATGGCAATGAAGGGGTACTCCGCATTTCCCAAAGCTCAGGCATTACTGGAACGTCACTATCAGATTGTTTAGTGTCATATCCAGGACACTCGTTAGAGTGGTCTTACCCCTCTACAGAGATGCAATTGTTGTATTCAACAGCCCTAGCCGACCGGGTAAGCTACGAGTAGGGTACGACACGAGTTAAGTTTTTAAGTTGGGTATTGATGGTTTGAAAAAATAGTTTTCTTCTCTTAGACCAGTTGACTTACACCTATTTTAGTTGTGGGTGGTTTTAGTCGTTAGGCGCTATTCTTGTAGCGCGTCTTGAGTAGGTATAGTTTTGATTTCAGAGTTATCCTTCTCCTAGACTGGTAACCTTACCAAGCTTATAAAGTCCAGTCTGCACTGCAATTTACTCATAGCTAGAGGGAGAATAGTTAGATTTATTCCTTATTCAAACAGTCTTGTCCATATTTGAACTCGGGTAACTGTGTCAAGTTCCTTCGACAATAACCGCTACGGCATCAGTTGCCCAAATTGTAACATATCGACCTTCGACCCAGCCGTCAATCAAGGAACAGGAGCATCCGGTCGAAGATATCAGGGACCGTGGATGGGTTGAATTCGGTGCAAATGTGACGCTCACAGGAAGCAGGTGGACGACAAACAATGATATAACCCGGGGTGAGAGGAAGTTCAGTAGTTGGAGTCAGTAGATGGAGATAAGATGCTTTAGAGAGAACCAGCACCCAGCAGAGGACTATAGGCCCTCAGGACCCCCGATTGAGCAGCTCAGCAGAACGAGAAAGAAGTGCTGATAAAGACAAAGGAACTGGAGGTCAATATGTTGCAGTTTGTTCAGTCTCCAACTCACCTCTCACACATGAGCCTTTCGTAACACTTTCGCAACCATTTCGAATAAAGTGGGAGAGGTATATTTTTCTAAAGAAGCGTGTTCGTTCGTCATTATTGTGTTGGCTATGCTTCCGCATGTATATGTGTATAGTTGTATATGTATTACGGCTATGCAACATAATAACCCTTAAGAACCCAGTCTATCCAATTATTTTACAAAAGGTAGGAGAGAAGAAATGGAGTTGTGCCTTATGCAAAAGCATGAACACGAAGAACACAATGTGAAACTTAAACAGCTTCGTTCAGGATTTGAACTCGGAAAGCTAATTCGATTTTCGAAAACAAAACCAGTTACACATCTAATCTGTACCTTCTGTAAAACGTTAAATCCTGAAGTTATAAACTCTAAAATTTCAAGCAGTGAATGTTTTTGTACGCATTCTTACGGAGGATTAAAAGCAAATCTCATTTTAATCCGGCTATAGCCGTAAGTATTAAACTTTTCCCAAGAAGATTCTTTAAAAATAATCAACTTTAATCCGGTAGGTATGAAACACGTCTCAAGGTATTACGCGCTTCTCACGCATTTAGGTGGCGTCGCGTGTGATTGAATTGGATATACTTTTCAGCTCTTATTTTGTATTATTAGAAGAAAAGAAGTTCTTTATTTACGTACCTCAATTCATTTATCTGGTTTTTAGTTTTAATTCACACATTATAAAATACTAGCTAAAGTACAAGTCAACGCCGGGTAAGAGTTCAAGATTTGAATTGCAGACACTGCGAAAATAGCTAACAAATATATATTTTTTAATTAATTCTACTTATTTTTATTTTCTAAATAAAATCCATTTTATAGTCTTTGTTCTCAATTTCCAATATTTAGAGATTTTTTTTTTTTTAATTTATGGGGATTTTTTAAATTTTTTGTACAGTTTGTTAGTCCAAAGAAATAATGCTGTGTAATTATTTTACAGCTTAAAGAACTATTATTTATTTAGTTAGTGATGCTTAATTGAATCTACATAATTATTTTGATAAAACAAATGTTAATTTTTAAAGTTTGCTGATTGAAATTCTCTAGATTGTACTTGTTGATTTTCACTTGAAGGAGAAAGTGTTGAATAGCCATGACCAACTATACAAACACATATGCATGCAGAAACATATTCAACACAATAAAGACGAGCGACACAGTTCTTTAGAAAAATATACCTCTCACTTTATTTGAAATGGTACGAAAGGGTTACTAAAGGTTTTACAGTGAGATGGAGTTGGAGACCGAACAGAACTGTAACATATTGACCCCCACTCTTCAGGCCATAATAGCGTTTCTTTCTTGTTCTCCTATGCTGCTCAACTGGGGGCCCAGCCTCTCTGGGTGCTGGTTTTCTTAACCGCATCTTATCTCCAACTGATCTGAACTTCAACTGCAACTACTCAATCGGGGGCATGAGGGCCCACTCTGCTGGGTGCTGGCTTTCTCTACCGCATCTTGTCTCCAACTGATTAAACTTCCTGTGCACCGAGTTATATTATAGTTCGACACCCACCTTCTTCTTGTGGGCGTCACAAATCGCACTCATTCAACCCGTCCATGGTCAAGGTTATATTCTGATATTCCTCGACCGGATGCCCCTGTTATTTACACAGGTCCATTTCCTATTTTGACAGCCCGGCCGGGTTGGAGGTCAGTATACAACAAAAGTTAATATCTTAAATCTATGACATCTCAAAAGAAACACTCACTTTCCCTTTCTCAGTTAGTGTATATAAATGTATTTAATATTTACCTCTTACAATGTTTTATGAAATCTAATTTTTTTCTCTATTGAAGATATATGAATTTTATCATTTCTAAGGAAATATTATCAAATCAAGATGGATATCATATGGTCCGGGAGACCGTGGTTCAATCCCAGGTCGAGTCATACCAAAGACCAAAAAATAGTACCTGATTCCGCCTTGCTTAACACCCAGCATTATAAGGTACGGATCAAGGTTAAAGTGGAGCAATCTAGGGAAAGTAGAGTAGCGCCCTCCCCTACACCTTGGAGTTGTTGCTATTGAAAAAGGAGCCCTCGTCTTACGTCGCCTGCTTTTACTTGCCCATAAATAATTATACTCCAATCATTTTTATTAAAAAAATTGATTTTCTTCAAAACTAGAATATTTTATTCTTTATGGGGAAATTTATGAAATTGCAATTGTTAAGCCCATTTTACTTGATGTTACAAGTTCGTATATGTTGGAAACTGGGTTTAGTCATGTGCATTATTCTAAATTCAAGATAAAAAGATTTTATTCTTCCTCGTGAAATATATAAAACTGCAACTGTTGAGCTCATTTTACTTGATGTTCCAAGTTCGTATATGGTGGAGCCTGGGTTGAGCCATATTCATTAGATACAAACATTATGAACACAATATACAAAGATTTTATTCTTTCTAGGGAAGTATATGAAATTGCCACAATTAAACCTCTTTTCTTAGATTTTACAAGTTCGTATATGTTGAAAACTGGGTTTAACCATATGCATTATTTATAAAGCAAACAAAAAAGCACTTTGAAACGAGAATGTGGTGACCAGTAATGCTGGAGCTTTGGGGAATGCGGAGTAACCATTCATTACCATTGCTCCCAGGTCGACGCTTAACTGAATTGCTTGAAATAGGATTATTTTGAAATTTAAACTGTACTTACGCTAAACTTAATTGTTTGAAATATAACTGTTTTGACATGTAACTGTGTGTAATCCAAAACTATACTTATACTAAACTGAATTGTTTGAATCAGAACTGTTTGACTAGACTGAATAGTTTGAAACTGAAATGTTTATGATAATTAAACTGTGTACTTATGCTAAACTGAATTATTTGAAATGGAACTGTTTTCGTTTGCCAAACTGATTTGTTTGAAATAGAACTGTTTTGGAAATTTAAACTTTACTTACGTTAAACTGAATTGTTTGAAATATAGCTGTTTTGACATTTAACTGTGCGTAAACGAAAACTATACTATGATAGGGGCTGAGAGAGAGAGAGTGAGAGAGAGAGAGAGAGAGAGTCAGGGAAAACCGTGCTAGCCGCGGGATTTGATGAGGATATGTATTATAAACTGAATTGTTTGAATTAGAACTGTTTGACTAAACTGAATTGCTAGAAATAAAATATTTTTGACAATTAAACTCTGTACTAATGCTAAATTGAATTATTTGAAATAGAACTGCTTATTTGTATGCTAAAATGAATTATTTGAAATAGAACCGTTTATTTGTATGCTAAACTGTATTATTTGAAATAGAACTGTTTATTCGTATAAAAATGGATTTTGCATCAAATAACCTATAAAAGTTGATATGCCATTAAACCGAAACAAACAAAGAAACAAGAATGTGGTGATTTGTAGATCAAACTCATAAACCTGCAATCTAATCCTCGTGAAAGTGCTTTGTTAATTATAGTTTACTGATTCTTTTCTCATGTAAATTGTATTACGAACTGGTAAATTAGTTAAGTTTTGTAATTTGATATTAAATCCATTAATTTGGTGGTGAATGTTAATTAAATTTAATCACAAGTGAAATGTTACAGAAACCCTGATAAAAGAGATGAATCAACAAAACAGAAAAGAGATTAATCAATAATTACATTTTTATTTCATTTTAGAAAGATAATATTGTTCCATGGAGAAACTCATGGTGCTTAGGACATAATAAAGAAATTAAATATGTCCAACTGATTTATCTATATAAACATTTTTGCTTTTTGTCCGAATTGTAAGTCTTTACAAGGTAATAATACTATTTCACATTTACAGCGAGAAGTACCACCTACAAATCTAATTCATCCTCATCATGGCGTGCCGTTAGCGCGGATTTTCCCGCCACTCGTCCCCATCGTCCATCGCTCTCGGTAGATCTTCCATGCTGCACCCTGTATCAGTAAAAAAAATGTTTAATTAAATATAAATATAAATAATTATTTTTTTCTACTTTTAAATTTCGAAATACAAATTTCAAGCGATTAATTATTTCTTTTACCGATATCCCTTCTCGATGAGAGCGCCTTTTTTTTCATGATGAAGATTTCTATTTCATTTTAAAATGTTATCATGTGTTCATTAAGTATGTGAACGAAATTTGGTGGTTTTAGATCCGGCGTTTGACAATCTGCTGAACACAGGGGAAAAAACAAACAAACAAAAAAAAAAAAGAAATGTAATTTCCTCTACAGAATGTCAAATATTCGATGCTACCAAATTTCTCCAAATCATTTCTCCTTAATTTTTCTTCGACGACTTTCAAAAGTAGTTTAGCATTTAAACATTACGTAAATGCTCAAGCAAATTAAAGCAATCATGTTGACAATGTTTTGGACTCCAACCCATGGACACACCAGTGTTGGCCGATTAGCAAAGACTTACATTCATCAGCTCAGTGCAGACGCTGGACACAGTCTAGAGAACCTGCTAAGAGTGATGGCAGAGAGAGAGAGAGAGAGAGAGAGAGAGAGAGAGAGAGAGTGTGTGTCAATGGAATCCGTTGGGAAAGGTATAAATCCAATTATTCTCCCTCCAAGTATGGGTAAATAGTAGGGCAGACTGAATTCTTCAGCCTTCGTGAGGCAAGTAGTCTAGGAGAAGGAAAACTGTGAATTCAAATCTGTTAAACTCCGGTTAAAAATTGACCTTGTGTCATATCCTGCTCGAGCGGAGGGGTTGGTAAATATGATGACTCCAGAAATTTCTTTTTAGGTAACAAGAAAAAGTCGAATGGAGTCAGGTCTGGTAAGTATGGACTTTTCAATATGAGAGCAACAAAGCTTGATGGTCCGTAACCACGTTTTCATAAAGACAGAAAAAAGAATAACCCTTGAAAAAAAGGTACCCCCTAGAATGTTTGATGAACTCGCCTCGAAAATCAATTATAATAAAGTACCCATAAGCTCGGAGCAGGTTACACAATTGTTTTCTTTGGGTGCCCCTTTCTTTCGGCCTTGTGCTACATTGAAGCAAAAAGTTTCGTAAATTGCAGCGCAATTGTTTTCAAGCCGTTTAGGTGATGTAATGGTTAGCAAGCTAGAGTCGCTAATCCTTTACGAGTGAGGTCGGGTGTCTTTGGGTGGCTCCTTCATACGGGCTTGTGTTACATCTTAGCAAAAAGAAAAAGCTTAGACATAAGGGCACCTCGAGTGGTGTAATCCTTAGTAAGACAAACTAGCAAACCTTCACGAGAGAGTTTGAGTCTCATTGGATGCTCCATTCATACGGCCTTGTGCCTCATCTAAGCAGTAAAGACTTAATGAATTATTTACACAATTGTTTTTTCAGCAATTCGGGTGGTGTAATGGTTAGCAATTTATTTAGAACACGAAAAATAAAATACAATGTTCAAATGTTTTGGAAAATGAAGCAAATTGCTACATGATTGCTTTTTTCTTTGTAGTAAAGTGTTTTCATCAAACTTAGTCTGCTTGTTGGTCTTCATTTACTGGTTCGTTCACCAGATGGCGACACCTATACTTCGATATGGTCACCGGAGTCTTGTATATAGACCCATTAGCACCATTTATCTTTGTAATCTGACTAGAAACGACGATAGTTTTAATAAAAGAAAATGATTTTACTTTAAAAGAAATACAAGAAGCAGTCGATATCCTGCAGAAACTATGACTGACGCTGACTACACAGATCATCAAGCACTTCTAGCAAATACAGTTGCTCAATCCGAATGCCTGCTTCATAGCCTTGAGCAAGCAGTTAGAACAGAGAGCATGTGTTTTAAACTAGAAGGAACCATCTCCACTTTAAGTGGAGAGCCTCTTATATTAATAGACCATTTTACATACCTCGGTATCAATATCTCTTTTACTGAAAGCAATATCATCATATGCATATAAAAAGCATAGATAGCTATTGACAGGTTGGCGACCATATGCAAATCTGATCTCTCTGATAAAAAAGAACGGGATTTTTTTGAGGTCGTGACTTTGTCAGTACTACTGTACGGATGCACCACTTGAACTCTAACGAAACGCTCAGAGAAAAAGGAAGACGGCAACTACACAAGAATGTTATGTGCTGTTTTGAAGAAATCCTGGAAGCAGCACACCACTCTACTCTTCAGAGCATCTAAAAAATACATAACACAAAAGATATATATATATATATATATATATATATATATATATATATATATATATATATATATATATATGTGTGTGTGTGTGTGTGTGTGTGTGTGCAAAACAGTATTTTTGCTCAAATGTTTACGATTTTAACACTGATGCAAATTTCATGATTATAGAAGGAATAGAAAAAAAATACATTGGACAATAATATGGC
>CAUZXS010002027.1:0-152816 GCA_963585895.1 Sepioteuthis lessoniana
AGCTTTTCTATAACATAACAAAATCACGTAAACATAGAGTTGGATAAAACTGAGATACCAATTAAACATGCTTAAATGAAAGACTGCTGCCTAACCACACACACACACATATATATATATATATATATATATATATATATATATATATATATATAAGAGGTTTATGGTTCTTATTAGCTCACTTGGTGAAATAATGGAGGACCAAATGTTGCAGTATATATATAGTCATCCACAGACAGACAGTTTCGTTGTATCACAACACTTCCATGTGCCTAGACATGTAGACTGCTTCAAACTAGGATTGAAACCCGCACAACTTTACGTTAGACTCAGTATCATACCGCTCAGCCGGTAATCGACATACATCAGCTCGGGAATTATAAGACATTATGTAGTAGCTTTCGTTTGTCTACATTTTGCCTTACCGGATACCAGAGCGCTCAATTTATTTGAAGAGCTTTGCATTACGCGAATATATATATATATATATATATATATATATATATATATAGAACACAATCAATAAAAACAATAACTCATGCAAAATGATTAAAAAAAAAACAAATAAAAAACAAATTACGGTATTTTAAAACATTGTTGTTATTTTCAAAATTAATTCTTTTAGGGAGTGACTTTTAATATGTAGAGCTATAGAGCTAGAGACAATATTAATAAATTCTTAAAATCTAATTGCGTCATGCAAATTGTGGAAATACTCACAATATTTTAGAATGCCTTTAATTGTTTTTTGCACGGGTTATTATTTCTGTTGACAGCGTTCTGTTTTAAATTTGTATGATGTGATTAGAGTTCCAATATATATATATATATATATAAGTAGTGTAATGGTCACATACTAAATTACTAACACGGGTTTTCTCTAACGACTGGTGATTAAAGGTTATTTGCATATGCATATGATAGTGTGCATGTCTATCTCAATGTTGATGTGTGCGTGTATGTATGTATCTATGTGTGTGGGTATTTTTCTACGGTATCGTTTATTAATAAGCCGCTCACAGTTTGTTTTTTTTTTAATAAAAAATCAATTTCTTCAACCACAACATAAGGATTGTATTGTTTCTAGTATAACCTCATACAATTAAAACGGATGGTTTTAGATATCACTTATCACCAAACTCTACAGCACTGAAACTGTAACCAAAAATAAAATTGCGATATCTTTGTTACCGAACAAAAAATTTCTGAATATATATGAAGTGTACTTATTTTTGGACCGCCGCATGGTCATATTTTCGGTTAAAAGATTTTGGTAATTGATAATATCTAATAATCGTTATCCCACAAGAAAGAAAAAAATCCTCATTTTCTAAAGACTAAGAAATAACTCATAAGGAAATAATTCTAAAGGTAAATTACACGTTATTTGAATATACTGTGTATATTTGTATAACATGTAATTTACGAAAAAGAATTCTATTGAAAAATGGTGAGAAATAGATAGATATCAGGAAACTCCGTTTCTTCTCGAAACACTGAGTGTTGTGCGTGGATGAAAATGTCGACATGAATCTTGGTTTGTATAGTCAATAAATAAAACAAATTACCATCCGAACTTTCTATGTTTCCATGGTGATATCTCACGCGCGTGCACGTTTGCGTGTTCAAGCGTTCATTTGAGTGTGTTAATGGATACGAGAATGTTATATTTTGTATATTTATGAGAGACACTGTGTTTGTTGTGTGTGTGTGTGTGTGTGTGTGTGTGTGTGTGTTTGCGCGCTTTTACTTATCGACTAAACAACTTTTCATTCGACTTTATTCTCTGCATAATGAAGATGTTGCAGCAGCACGAAAGGTCATCGAAGCATAGGAAACAAATTGACACGTTCATTTTAGAATCTCAAATAAGAATAAGAAATGTCAAGGCAGCCATTGTTTTTTGCAAGTTTTTCATTCGAGACAACCATAACTATTTTGTGGCAAAAGTAAACCCAGTCGTGAACATTCACGACTGGGTTTACTTTTGCCACAAAAGTAAACTGGGTTTACTTAGTCTTCATTTGCTCAGTGAAATAATTAGGCTGACTGATATGATTTAACACAGGAGTATGTGTTGATTCGTTCCTTTTCGAAGAGCTACTAATCTAATTTAAAAAGTCATGGCTAACTCTTTTTACTACGTTTCATTTTTCATGACGTAATCAACTTTTCAAAATCTTTCTTGTATAGTCAATAAATAAAACAAATTATTCTATCCGCTCACTTTTTGGTGAGTTTCTGTTACTTGGTAAGTAACTTCCTTCTACTACTTTTCATTTTTCATGACATAATCAACTTTTCAAAATCTTTCTTCCATTAAGGAATGATATACTGATGATAATTAACAAGAAGAAAAGTACTTGACAACAAGTGAATTTTGCTGTTTCGGTAAAGTACAAAGCGAAACTGAAAGAAAACGAACAGATTGACAAGTACTTGAATCCTGCAAGAGAACCAAAAAGACTATAGAATAGTGAAGCGACAATGATATCAATTGTAGTCGGAACCCGTGAAAAACCGCCAACGAAAACTGATGTGAAAAGTCGCAAGGAATAAAATAAAAATGACAATAGGAATAATAATACAACATGAAAAAAAGTGTACAGCCGGGTTGATATTTATTCCTTGTAAGAGAAATAAAAAAATGAAACGTGAAGCAACAGTCGTGCCGGTCATTATAGGAGCACGTCGAACAGCCTCGTGAATCTCGTGAAAAGGCTGAAAGAACAGTAAATCCGAAGAAAGATTGAAATCACTTGAATGATCACATTTCTAAAAACAGGTGGAATACTGAAGAAAGTCCTACAATATTGAAGAACTGGGATAACGCCCAATCTCCGACAAAATGACATCGAGCCTGAAATGCAGCTGCATGTATAATAATGATAATAATAATAATAATATGAGAATATAAACTATATATATTCACCATGATTTGTTTAACAAAGATATTTACTTTAGGATTTATTTTTTAGAAACAAGACTGTTTGGCTGCAGGGAGTTGCAACCGTTTGTTAACAACATAATCTATAGTCAATAGTTTAATATATTAATCCTATCTCCTAAGTTAGGTCTGATCAAATAAGTTGAGGTGCATGAACACAGAACTGTCATTTTTTGCAATACTTTTTAATAATGGTAGCTTTTCTCCGAAAATATCAAAAACAGGATTAGTCGATTCGTTATTTATTGCTTTTGTTTGGAGCAGCTCAAAAATTTCCTTAATCACCTGCGTCAAACGTTAAAAAGTTTTATGACAGGAACTTTGCAAGCGGCAAACAGAAGTGTTATTATTATTATTATTATTATTATTATTATTATTATTATTGTTAAAGGTTGTTTTATTTTCTTCTTTAAAAAAGACCTCAGTAAACTTTTACGTAAAGTTGTAGGTTTGTGACTATTTAAAAAAATCAAATTTAAAGGAAGTCAAATGGGTGATATATATATATATATATATATATATATATATATATATATATATATATATATATATATATATATCGTATGCATGATGGTACTGAAATATTTGTATAATTTTCAACAGTTCGGATCTTCATGTGGTTGGGAATTTTCTAGTTACCCTTTGTGTATCACAAAATTTACATTTACATATACTTTGATAGAGACGGTTGAAAGTAAGCTTTAGTAAAAGGGATTTTTTAATGGTTAAATTATGAATGTTTGCCTTGACAATAATGACCTTCATAATACATAATTAACCAAAAGCCAATGGCTTGATTAAAAATTGTCTTATATTTGCTTACCACTGATCTCTGTTCAATCATTCTGAAGAAAGCCAAGTTAATTAAATAAATAAAATAAAAACATTATTTTTTTGGCCTTTAATCGCTCTCTATCTCTTCCCCTCTCCTTCATACACGCACACATGCACACATTCACACATGCAGAGGTAGAGAAGTGCCGAAGATGATGAGAATTATAACCGCACATGCATGTCAAGAATCGGTGATAAAAAATTGAATAAATCGTTCAAGATAAATGACGACTGAATATGAGAATGAACGTAGAAACGGTTTCTATCAATAAAGAGATTGATAGGCCAATTTTGCCAGAAATGTGAACACGACAAAAGTCCATTATTTTATCAATATCCCATCGACCTTCCCAAACTTACTAATTCGACCCCGAAAAATAAAAAGCACGATTGCCTGATATAGATTCTTCTCCATAAAAGTCAACTGACGAATAGATTCGGTTGACACTTTGTTGATTGGTTTGGTTTCTTTGCGTAATGGCCTATCAACCATCGTTGGTTATTCAATACCAAAGCCATCCTTGTAGAAGAACAGCATTGATGGTATTCAAACCATAAATGGGGGAGATAAGGGGGGGTTCATATCTTTCCCAAGGGTATTAGTCCGAAAGTGAACGTAATAGTATGCATAGAGTTCGAACTTGCTTACTTTGAGGCTGCAGTCCATCTCTTTAACCACGTACACCACGGGGACGACCCGATTTTATCAAACTTCACCAGAATTTGAAATTGGTGTGTCCCTCGTTTTGTTGAACTGATATTTTTATAAGACATTTGAGAAACATTATATGTTTGTCCATTGGTCAATATAGTTTGAGTATTTATGTTCAACTTCCATAGACACACACACACACACACACACACACACACACACACACACACACACACACACACATATATATATATATATATATATATATGTGTGTGTGTGTGTGTGTGTGTGTGTTCGTGGCGTAACAGTTATCATCTTAAGCTGTGAACTCAGATAATCGAGTTCAAATCCTGAACGCGGCTGTTTATATTTCACATGGAACTAACGCCTAATTATTCTCCCTCTATGCCTGGCTGATCTCTTTAAGCTTTGGTATGGGATCCGGTCTAAGAGAAGGGAAACTCTGAAATCAAAACAGTTGTAGACCTGGAGAAGGATGTGCTACAGCCGGCTATTCCTGCCCGAGACACATTACCAGAGTAGTGCCCCAACGACCCAACCAAGTTACGAGACAAATGACAATGATGTAATCAAGTTATTTCCTACATTAAAACCTGCACCACACAGTTTTAATTTCATACAGTGTTATATATATACGATGAATTTCAAAATTCCACTCATGCCGCAAATGCAGCAATTTAATATCAGCATTGCTCGTTTAGTCTTTTTTCTCCCATCGAGTTGAGTTCTTTTCCTTATTTCTGGAACAAGCACATATATATATATATATATATATATATATATATATATACTTCGCAACAAACTAAAGTCTCATATTGAAGCAAATAGTCTTACGATCATCAACCAATATTGAATTTTGAAAATCTTATAAGTGGTTCGAGATGGAGATATACAAAAAACACGAAATATAAAATGGAATCAGATTTACATGGCAAAAGGTCAGGAAATAGATTTATAGAAACTATAGACGTAAGGAAATTATTTTTAGTCAAATTAGATGTGGGTTGTAATATACTGTAAAGTTTAAAATTTTACCTTACATTTTTAATTTTTTTCTTTCTAGTTATAGTTGTGTCGTAATGAGCTTCATAAAAAAACTATTTTCATATGATGATGTTTTCATTTGGTGTCTTGTTGTTCCATGGTCTATTTTCTTCAAATATAGTTTTTACTTTTTTGTATGTTTTATAATTTTCAACCCTTCATTCTTCTTTTTGATGTGTTCTGTCCTAGAAATTGCATTGTTAAATATAGTTCTTCTAATTAATTGGAAATCAGATATAACAATCATTATGATGTCCTTAGAAAATTCGAAAATAACACAATTGAAATATATCTGGATAAATCGGGAGGAGAGAAAGAGTCTATCGATAAAATAATTAGAGAAAAAGCTTCATGCAGAGGCGCTTCAAAGAGATGTCAATTGTCGAGAGGAAAAATTAGAAATATTATCATTACTTTGGAGCTATCTCGTATCAGGCACTTTTTACATTTTGCACAGCTATTGAAACAAGGACTTCGGATTAAACGTCGAAATGAGAACAGTCTACATCAGTGATTTAGATAAGGGTCAAGTTTGAAATTTCCGGATGGTCAAAAAAAGCGCCTGAAGAAGGTCGGATAATACAGAGGCCGAAACGTAGTGAGTATAACAACTAAGATGATTATAGCAGTCCACAGTATGTAGAGAATAATGATAAAACCTCATCTTAGAAATATAAATAGATACTAGAAATAATATCATTCATAGAAAAATAAAGGTTTCGAACATAAAAAGGAAATAATATAAGTTGTAATGAAGAGAAACCTCCGACCATAAAAGAACCTTGTGTCAGGTTGCATGACTGACAATAAAGGGTTAATCACAGTAATTCTCGCGGTGGGTGTAAGCAACGATCACATGTGAAAGTTCGGGATTTTTGTAAATAGTCAGTCAATCAGTAAGTAATAGGCAGAGGACAATGCATAATTTTAATTTCAGGGTTCGAGAAACCGCTTCCTTCCCCGGTTGACAGTTGGCTACGATTAAGTATTTACATCATTGACTAAAAAATAATACTTCAAATCTCCCTGGTTTTGAGATCGGTCCGGAAGAAGACTGAAACAGTAATAAAATTTGAGGTATTCTTTCCTAAGAATCGTTATTTCTTCCCCTTGCTTTTATTCCCGGTAACTTTCGTCAAGACCCAGCAACTCATCATAGTGTTAAGATGAACAAAATCCCAATAAGAAATAAGTACAAACAACCAAAGAGGGTCCTGTAAAACAGAACAATTTTAAGTTACATGAAAAGACGTAAAAGAAGTTAATGTGAGAGAAAAACAAAAAAACAACATTCATTTAAGTAAATGAATAAAACATGAAACAGAATGGACGAGAAAAATTGATTATAATTGATTATTAATTATTACACATGTACACACACAATTTGATCAATTATCTATTCAATATAATAGCAACCGATATAATTGCATAAAAACTCTTATTTCTCGTAAAACGGCTTAAAAGTCATTGTGGATTATAGGCAAAGATGAGGTATGTTGTATGCTAATGTGTATATATAAGTTTTTTCCTACGGCATGCAATGATAAAGATCTAATTTTACTAATGAAAGTAGTTCTTAGAAATAGGGCAGATAGATATGAACATACTGATAGATAGATAGATAGATAGATATGTATACTTTTAATAAAACGCTTTTCCTGGATAATATTTTTGCATGAAAATGCCTCAACGCTTTCGTGTTATTTTTCTTTCGTTCAATAAGAAAATAAATCGTTATTGAAATATCTAGTTCAAAATTTCAACAGTTCAAAACGTCAAGTTCAAAATTTCCCTTATTTTGTATCAGTTACTAACGTTACAAGTGACCTGCATTTGCCAGAGTTTCTATAAGTGTAAAAGGCATGTGAATGTGTGTACAACAAGACTGATGATTACTTGGAAAGTTGGCAAATATCTGATTCTTAACTGCATCCGAATTTTGACAAGCAGTTCAGGTTTCTGTATTGAATTGTGACAAGCACTTTACATTTCTATATTTCCCTTGGTAACTGCGATCGAGCCAGTATCTACAATTACGTGTATGTGTGTGCGTATGCGCGCGCACGTGTATGTGTGTGTGTGTGTGTGTGAGAGAGAGAGAGAGAGAGAGAGAGAGAAGTGGGGAGGAAGAGAGATTGAGGATAAGAAAAAGGGAGACAGAAAATATCTTCATTCCGATATATTGCAAGACATGATTTCATGTGTATATATGTGTTTGTTCGTATGGTGTATGTGTAAGTCTGCACGTGTGTTTGTGTGTGTGTATGTGCGCGCGCTTTAACTAGTTGGCGAAACGAGCACTGGAACTGTCCTGAATATTATAGTATTTCTTTTGTTAATATGGATCAATCTAATTTGAAAAGGGAGATGCTTAATAATTATGATGAAGGCAGAGGTCAGATTATATGTATTTATGTATTCACCATTTAGATTTGTGTGTCGAGGCTGTTGAAGGTACTGAAGTGTAGCTTAGCAGAATGAAGGATCACTAATTGCCTAAGATCGTATTTTGTGGTGAGTTCTCCTCTTACTATAAGTGTCCGAATGAAACACTATAAAGACTGCCCGAAGAAGTATCTTAACTCTCACCAAATAGATAAAGGTCAATGATCTATCCTCTCTGTTGAGCTTTAGACTTTATAACATACTGTTCATCAGTCTTTTGAGGAGATATTCAGAAGGGAACCTCCCCACGTCTACACTGAAACTTCAAACGCGGTAGAATCTGCCTGTCTCTTACTGGACTTTGTAGTCACCAAACAGCTTGTTATGGTCGTCGAAGATCTTGCCCTTTCAAATCTTTGGAAGCAATGCCAACGAATTAGACTAGAGATATCAATTGGTTGATTAATTCCACGAAATTTTTGCACCTCAATCATTGTTAATAATGTGGAACTTCAGTCTGCCATCGTCGCTCAGAATTTCATTCTCAGTTGCTAAAATTGAAGTTTATTAAAATCACTTCCCACCTTCAAAATTTTTTTTCTTTCTTGGTCCAAATGTTCAAATATCTAACTGATTTTACTGTTGGACTTTATATACTCCACATCGAAATAAAAATGGGCTCATCATTTCTAGAAAACGTTTCTTTCGTTATTTTTAATCCATGAAAAATGAAGAAAACAGAAATCTGAGACAAAATCTGATAGTCAAACTTTCTGGATAAATCGAGAATAATTCATTTTAATGAATAATCGAGATTTTTTTCAACGTATGCTCCAAGAGTATATTATGGAATTACTAAAAGTTGGAAGTTGGAAGAAAAAATATGGACCCACAAAAAAAGCGTTATTATTTTGTTCCCCTCGCTTGGTTTTTATAGCAGTCTCCATTCTTCGATGCAAGAACTATGAACTATATAAAAAGATAAACGATATTTTATTTTTCATAGATTAAAAATAGGGGAAGAAATTTTCTAAGAGTCCATATTTTTGTATATGTCATCCTCATCATTATAAAGTCATTCCTACAGCACGAAATTCCCTAACTCTCTCTTTCTTTCTTTCTCTCTCTCTCTCTTGCCCTCCATCCCTATCATCTATCGCTCCTGGCAAGTCTTCATGGTTGTATCTTGTATCCACAGAGAGTTGATGTAAATCTTTGCTAGTCGGTTAATACTGGCACGTCTGTGTATAAGAGTCCATAAGAAAACGTCGCCCATGAGTTCGTCTTTGCTTCTACAGCCGTACTCTGCATGTTTTGTTCGTTTTACTTAGGTTTGTGAGATAGGAGACCGGTGTACAGCTGCTTTTTTTTAGAGGGTGCTACATCTAGGATTTGTTCAAGACAGTACTCAGCATTCTTTTGTAGTTCCCATCTAACGTTTTCTTTGTGCGTTTTGTTGATATCCATGTGGTGCATCCATATAGTAGTATAGACACGGCTACAGCTTAGAAGAAACCTCGTTTTATTTTATCGAATAGATTAGATTACCCTCTGACCGATAGTCCGTCAATACCAATGCTAAGCATATATTGACATCACTTTCAGTAGATATTTGCTACGGATGTTTGTGAACTGGTCTACTAATTTTAGAGGCTTGCCATTTAGAACAAAGATGGCTCCATTTTATTTAAAATATATGTACTCGATATTATTTGCATTCACATGGAGGCTAATGCCTCCTGCTGCTGGCTCTAGGCTATACAGTAGGGATTCTGTTTAAGCTGGTGTATTTGTAAGAAGTGTTAGGTTATCTGCGTTGTCTGCATCGGTCATAATTTCTGCGAGATATCGTATATTTCTTACCTTTCTCAACGTGAAACCATTTTCTTTAATTAGATCTATGGATGTTCGAAGTCTGTTGTCTAGGCTGAGTATAAACAAATATAGTGCTAATATATCTCCGAGTTGGACTCCAACAACAATGTTGAAAAAATCTATATTCATTAGATGAGCGAACCATTGCTTTCGTGTTTTTGCCAAGCATCATTATGGCTGTAACAGTTACTTTGAGAAACCAAATGCAAGAAGTATTTGCTTCTTCTTTCCCCTATGTATGGAATCGAATGCCTTGAAAAAAATCTACGATCAGTGGTGTTACCTCGAGATTCTTTGCCTGTACTTCTTCGATGTTCCGACGGATTGTCAGAATCTATGAAATTGTGGAGCGATTCTTTCGATAGCTGTTCTGTTTTTTCTCAAAAACTTTGTAGATTTCGCGAATTGAAAAGCAGGGTATTATATTTAGCAGCTATAGCAGTAGGTTATGCCTCAGTAGTGATTCCAAAGTCGTCTTTCTTGTAGAAGGAAAGGATGCAACCTTTCGTCAATTTTCCTATTGTTTGGTTACATAATCATTAAAGTATGTCGTCAAATTTTCTTGTTTTCCAAACTTCAAGGAGTATTTCATCGATGTTTTCAGCTTTACTGATTTTAATTATTTTCAATACTGCGTGAAGTTCTTCCTCCGGAAACAGTCCTTCTTTGACGTCTAGTTGGCTATTAATAATTTTTTGATAGGTCTGTCAGTAATTTCAGGAAGGATTTCGAGTAGATTCTTGAGATGGTCTTTCCATTTGCGAAATCCTTTTTTTTTTCCTTTTTTTTTTTTTTTTTTTTCTTTTCGCTGACAGCTTTTAGTTTTGCACCCGAGGTACTCTACCTTCCGCTCACTTCATTTACTATATGCCATGCTATTCGTGATTGTCTATTTTCGATCAAATATTTTGTTTTATCAGCTTAGCTTCGAATATATTCTTCTTCTTTTTGGTATGTCTGGGTTAGGTGTCACTGGGCTTTCTTTGGTTTCTGCACGTTGCCATATGTTGGGTTCCTTTTTTGAGTAAAGATAATTTTCAAAAAGTTTTTTTTAACTATTAGTAACCCCTATGAGACTCTACATTTGACTCTTGCTTTGGTTGCTATGCACTCTGCTGCTGCTTCCATGCTGCTGCACTAACAAGGTTTTCATAGCATTCATTTCAGATGTTTCCTGAAGAGTGTCTAGTTTGTTTCTTACAGTTAACGTATATTTATAACTAATATCTATATTGGTAAGTGAGCAGCAGTCATCATACGTTGTTTTGACTTTTTCTTTCTTATTTCTGAGTAGACACAGAGGTATCTTTGCCGTGGTAATTCTTTGATACTTCCTCAAAAGTAGAGTATACCACCCATTAAGAGCACTATTCATCCAATTTTTGTTTATGATGAAATAATCTAGCTGTGCTTAAGTGTTATTTGTGTAGGTGTAGGTCTATAGTTTTCTCTCCCTTTTTGGAATTTAGTGTTGAGGCATGAAAGACTGTTCCCAAAAATAAAAAAAATAAAAGAAAAATCAGAACTAGCCAAAACAATAAGTTGCATTCGACTTATTGTATGTAGATATGTGTATATATGTGTGTATGTATGTGGTGTGTGTTTTTGATGAAATATAATATTTATGTCTATTTGTATCGAAATCATTGTATCTTATTTATTGGAAATTACAAAAGGCTGTCTATTGACGGAAAGTAAAATGGTTAAGAAAAGTGTAGCCGTTTTGAATCTCAGTTCAGTATTTACTTAAAGTCGAAGTAATGTTGATAAACCCCTTATTTTGGAACCCATTCCTGTATTGATCTGCATTTGTAAGTATTTATTAAGATACAACGATATTAATTGTACTTTTCATCTTGTGTAAATTGAAACATATTCTATATGTTGCAAGTTTATTTCTCGTCAGTATATATATATATATATATATATATATATGGACACAATATTGATTAATCGGAAAGTTACTGTTATATTAGTTCCTGACACCTGAACTTGTATAATCTTCGATTTTTCCCTATCATCCCCCCTCTCTCTCTCTTTCTCTCTCTCTCTCTCTCTCTCTCTTTCTCACTCTGTGTGAGAGTGATTTTCACAAGATACTAAATATGTTCAACAAATATTTTATTATTGTCTTTAGACAAGTGTATTTCTTCTGTGTAAATTTGTGCGTGTTAGCGTATTTTTGACTACTACACCTGTTTTATTCTGCAATCGTCTAAGCTCTATATAAGCGAAAGTTGCTCGTGAGTTCAACACCAATTAAGATGTTTATGCTATCATTGACAGGATAATTTTTTGAAATAACTCATTTCAAGAAAAGTTACCAAATATAGTCGGGAAAAGTAGTATTTTTGTATTAACAGGCTATAGACATACGCACAGTTGTTAAGATAATTGGATATTTGAACACACTAAACTCTATCTATAACTGGTATATATATAACTGCTATATATATATATATATGTATTGATAGATCTATCTATCTATCTATCTATCTATGAGACATTTTATCTTGTTAATATATATCATAAATGTACAATGGAATGTAATATTTTCATTAAACGATCCATTTCTTTACCTCTGTAATCGATTTTCTTCCTTTGTCTATACATTCGATAATCATGTGATCCCCACTCCCACTCACTCTCTTTTTTTTTCTTTTTCTCATTCTCTCTCACTGTGTTTGGCCGGATATGAGCCTCCATTTAACACGATCGTGCGTAATAATAAGCCATTACCCAAAGATTATTTCCTTGACAAAAGTCAGGACATATCAACTTGTGACATTTGATGAGAGATTCTTTATTTATGAAATTTGTATCATAGACCTTTTAGCTTTGATCCTAACTCTCAAAGGCCTTTTATAAAGAATATTTGATCAAGTAAAAAGCTTCTAAATAATAGAAAGGTTTTTATTTTCCCTGAGACGTTGCATTTCATCCGATGAAATTATTGAAAAATTTGATCAAATTGGTGTTAGAATGTCTTAATATATTTTTCTTCCTTTCACTATTTTCTTGGACTTCTGCCGTAAAGCGATGGTAAACTAATCCCATAAACCTTTCTATAGAGAGTTCAATACTCAATGCCACCTTCTCTAGGACTATTTCAAGTTTTGCAAATATCTTTGTCTAAACGTTTTTGAATAAAGATCAATAACTAACATTAGAAGAATTCTTGCATGAGTGAATTGTCAGTCAGTTTTCCATCCAACGACTCATTTTAACAGACATTTTCAACATCTGAAATATGGCAAACTTTAAAATGTTCAATGTTTTGTTTATAACTTTGTGGCAATATTTACTTTTAATAATAAAATACGTTGAATCAATTGAAATGTATGCGAGAGAAAACATTCAATTAATTTTCCGATACTCATATTGTTGGATATTGACTGGAATATCCGTTTGACCTACCACATAAGTTGCGTGAGTAGCATAATAGGATTTGCATCTGTGCCTTAAAATAAATAGAATGCAAGTGTTTTTTCCGTATAAGTGCCACATAAGTTGCGTGGATGGCTTACAAAACAGAAGGCGTGTTCACACGCAAGGCGTAGGTGTGTAGTCCTATTAGACATTACAGCGCTCTAAGCGTTGGTCTTGCGCCAGACTGCCGAAGTTTTAGAGGTAGAGAAAAAACCTGAGTTGTATGAGACTCGCGAAAGTAGAGAAGCGAGGAGAAACTAAGAGGATTCAATGCCTCGAGGTTGCCTTGTACGAGTCTCGCGAAAGCAGAACGAAGAAGTGGTTCACTGAAGATTCATATCTCGTCCCTGTGTGTGCATCTCAGCCGTCTTCGACACACTCCCTCACACTACTCAAACGTACATTTCGGGTAATAAAAGGAAAAGAAAAGAAGTAGATCATATTTTTGTACATCAGCGTTGATGTCTTTCTCTGCAATAAAATATTTTCGATTTGGTGCTTTTCGACTAGATATGACACCAGCGTATGTTGATAAAAATCTAGGCAAGAAGAGACGACCGTGGTTTAACAACACTGACTACTTGAACCGACAGAAAAAAGGAAAAATATAGGTTGGTGACTTCACTTTTGCCTTACGTGTTTTCTGCTCTTTTTAGCATCCATATATTTAAAAAAATGGGGGCAAGGCTTTCAACGGACATTAAATTGTTAATTACACAAAGTTAAATTCTTTGAGATTAACTACACTTCCTCACAGATAATAGATGCAGTTTATCTATTTCTTTAACAATAAGAGATGTTGCCCTTTTGTATAGGTTGATGTGTGAAAAACTTGTAAATCAGTGGGTCTTTCTGAGAGAGCCTGAAGAATGGAGACAGATCACAGTTTTATTCACTATTTTGATATGACACAAAAGGTAGGGTAATATTTATACTCCTTTTAAATAATCTGTGAATTTTGATCCATGTCTTGTTGTACATTGTAGAAACAGCGGCTGCTGCTTAAAATAATTTCAAAACTATTGATAAAACCAGCTAGTTAAAAAATGGGGCAGCGTTTATGGCTCATATTGTAATTTGGTTAGGTCCGTCTCTTATAGAATCATGTCTATGGTGATTTTTTCTTCTTTTCTCTTCATTTTTTTCTTAATTCTAGTATTACATTAGTCGCAACACACGATGGCAGTTTCCAGACTACAAATATAGTCTGTTTGAAATTAAGCAGTAATATGTGTTATTATGAACCTGAGCAGAAAAGCGTTTGGTATTGATCGAATGTCATTTACCCGATGTCAGTTTTAAAACTAAGGCGTGGTTACCGCAATTGGTCGGTTGGTTATGCATCGAGGTCTCGCCATGTGTAATACGGCCAAAAAGATACTAACTTTTTTTTAAAATTAGTGTATCTATGGTGACTCACTTATGGAAAAAAGAAAAAGAAATAGAAAAAAACTATAACAAAGGTTGTAAAAAATATGCATGTTGTCTTCATAAAAAAGAACTATTTTGTGAGTGAAATTATATGGGTAAGATATCTAAAATGAATTGTAGAGACTTCATCAAGGTTTTATCATGATTATTTTATTTTGTTGTTGTTGTTTTTTCTTTTCTTTTTTTTTTTTGTACATTGGGCCTCAACTTTTTAATTGTTATTGAGAGATTCGGAGGAGAATGCCGTGAAAATGTTCACGGGTAAGCATTTTAAAAAAGAAGATGGTGAGGAATGTTGGATATTGACCAGAAGATCCCTCTGACATGCCGTACAAATTCCTAAAGTAAACAGAATGCAGGTTTTTTCACATCGAAAGTGCAGCGGAAGTTACGTGAGAGGTATGTTTGACAGGAGGCGTGTCCACGTGGGAGGTGTGACCGCAAGGATTACGTGGGTGTTCGGGAATTATATGAACCATGGAAGATTTTGACCCAGAGAGAATGAAGAAGACAGGAAGAAGAGCAAGCAGATGTTAAGCAGCTTTAGGCGCTAGCCTTGCGCTAGACTGAAAGGTTCGAATGTCGAGAAGTGAGTAGAAACTAAGATGATTCGTTACCTTGAGATGACCCTGTACGAGACGTGCAAAAGTAGAGAAGCGTGGAAAAACTAAGGGGATTTGATGTCTCAAGATAATGCCAGACTTGCAAAAGTAGAGAAGCGAGAAGAAACTAAGAGGATTCAATGTTTTAAGGTGGCCCGGTACGAGTCTTGTCCATGTGTATACATCTTAGCAATCTTCAACTCTCTCCTTTGCACTACCTATACGTATATTTCGGGTAATAAAAGAAAAAGAAAAGAAATGGATCATATTTTTGTACACCTCATTGTTGTCTTCTCTGCTATACAACAATATTACATAATTAGCTCTTCCTCTTAGAAAAAATTAAAATCTATTTGCGAAAAAAGTAATTTGATTTTAAGAAAAATACATCTCTGTGTATAAAATCGAAATTTTACGACTTATTTTAGAAGTAGAATCTCACTTCATGACACTTTTAAAGATTAATTTTGACAAAAAGTTAAGTATTTTTTGTAATTCCGTGTTATGTCATACCTATGTGATGTTGTAACGTGCAAAAAGTTGTGTAAGTTGTGTGATCTAGGGAATGATTCTGAGAAGGCAAAGAAAATGTTACACACCAACAGAGCATTGGTAAAGTAAACAGGATGTCTTCTCCTGTAGTCAAGGGAGCCGATTGGTAGATAGAGATCAAATAATAGAGACTAGATTAAAGATACAGAAACAGCGTCTCTATGCAGATATAGAGTCACAGTGAGACTTCAAAAGGCGGACCGTCAGAGAACTTAGTGTTAAAAGTTCTAGTTATAGTTAGTTTTAGCCGTTAACAAAGTTTTTCTCCTCTTGAAGTTTGGCCTGACAGGCTGAAAACCTTACTCAAAGTCGGTTTAAACACATTGAATAAAGTGGATATGAATCATTAGAAGTGGTTTATTTTTTTTTCCACCGCTTTTAAAAACGCAGTGTTGCCATAGCATCCCATAAATTTGGGATACTGGTCGAGAACAAGTGACAAGTCCCTGTTTATATCAACTGCACAACATACACATAAGTTCTCTAAAAATGAAAAGATAAAGAAATAAAAGCTCCAGATTTAATTTTGAACTAATTAGTCTTGATTATTTATACGTTCTTCAGTGGAAAACTAAGAAATGTCTCTTTCAAAGCTTTTTTAAAAATTTAAGATTGGAGGACAAAATATTTATTAAGTTCAAATAAGTACTTATTATTCTCAATATTAACAATAATTTATTCTAGCAGAAAAAAAAGACTCATTATACAGTTGTTCAGTGAGATAAACTTGCAAGTTTTTTTATTGGGCTTAACAGATTGTGTGGTTGAGTTTAGCAGGATGTCAACTCGTCTAGAGTTATTTTATGCCTTGAGGTTAGGGAACTGCATTCATTGAACATTTATATTTATATTTTTTGTGTAGTTGTTTCTTAAGAATTTTTTTTTTGCACTTGGTACTATCAAATATGAATAATTTGTAAAGATATCTATTTTTCACATTGCGTAACAGGTACTACCACCACGGTTCAGAGAGGACCTGGAAGCAATGGCAACGAAGGGTTACTTCACACTTCCCAAATATCTAGGACTGGAGCCTTACCATTAGATGCAATTTAGTGTCATACCCAAGACAACTCTCTTTTTTTGGAGGCGGGAGGGAAGATCTAAATCCTCTGTAGGGATACAATCAACATATCTGAAGCCCCACCAATAGGATAAATATTGCGTTTAGTCTGGTTCTAAACCATAATGCCGAGATTACGCAATAAAGAACAGACTATCAACACTTTCAAAAGATATTCGAGTCTAGTAGACTAACTATCATACTACATCAAGCTACGCATAAGTTTTGTATATTAAGCCTTGACAGAGCCGGATGTTCTAGCTGTGTAAACAGAGTGATTGCAGGATGCACTTATGCAAACAGGAAGGCAGCGCTGTGTAGGTGTAAGCAACTAACATGGGTTTAACCATAAATGCGTAGGCCTAATGAAATTATATATACACAGGTACCTACAGAGTAACGGTCAGTCTCAGTTTTGTAGCCAGAAGAGATTCAGTCAGTTATGGAGAACGTCCGCAGGGCACCGCCCAAGGTGGGTGGACGGCAGCCTACAGCAATTTTCAGTCTCAATCTCCAGTCTTCAGTTTGCAGTCTTCAGTCATGGAGTCCCACAGTAGCCGCTGGAGGCCAAGTGACCCCTGGTGAAGATCGGTTGAGAACGTCACTTCAAAGAAGAAAAGACGTAAGGCCCTGAATTTGAGTGTGACAAGTGTGACACTGCGTGGTTAAAGAAGAAAAGGTCAATATAGCAATTCGCCATCGTCTCTGTCTCCGTCTGTCTCTCTCTCACACTTACGTTAGTTTCGACCCTTTTGAGAAATAGAAATGAGAGAAATATGTTTTTTATAGAGAAAAGTGTTAGGATTATTTCCTTCATTTATCATTCTTCATCATGTTATATAACATTGGTTACTGTCATGTTTCGAAAATGACAACAAAATACCGAAAAGTCGACTGAAAACCAGAAAGCCTACAAGTGACATTAATATTTGTTGACTTTACCAAGGCCTTCGATTCCATTCACAGAGGAAAGATGGAACAAATCCTACTAGCGTACGGCATACCTAAAGAAACCGTAGCAGCAATAACGATTCTCTATAGAAACACCAAAGTAAAAGTACGATCACCAGATGGAGACACAGAATACTTCGACATTGTAGCAGGAGTACTACAAGGAGACACGCTGGCTCCGTACCTCTTTATCATTTGTCTAGACTACGTACTTAGAACATCGATTGACAAAATCAGAGAGAATGGCTTCGAGCTGACGAAGAAAAGAAGCAGAAGGTACCCCGCAACAACAATTACCGACGCCGACTACGCCGATGACATAGCGATACTGGCAAATACACTCGACCAAGCCGAAGCACTACTGCATAGTTTGGAATGAGCAGTCGCAGGCATAGGCCTCTATGTCAATGCACACAAAACGGAATATATGTGCTATAATCAAACGGGGGACATCTCCACTCTAGAAGGAACCCCTCTTAAACTAGTAGACAAATTCACTTACCTAGGAAGCAGCGTCGAATCAACTGAAAAAGACATCGAAACGAGGTTAACGAAAGCATGGACAGCTATCAATAGGCTATCGATTATATGGAAATCAGACCTAACCGATAAAATGAAACGCAGTTTCTTCCAGGCAGCGGTCACATCGATACTGCTATATGGCTGCACTACATGGACGCTATCAAAACGGCTGGAGAAGAAGCTAGACGGCAATTACACAAGAATGCTGCGTGCAATCTTGAACAAGTCCTGGCGGCAACACCCCACAAGACACCAACTGTACGGCCACCTGCCCCCTATCACGAAAACGATTCAAGTTAGACGAACCAGACATGCAGGACACTGTTGGAGAAGCAGGGACGAACTCATAAGATATGTCTTATGGACCCCCACACATGGCCGTGTAAAAGCAGGACGACCAGCACGAACATACATTCAGCAGCTATGTGAGGATACGGGATGTTGTCGTGAAGACCTGCCTAGGGCGATGAACGATAGGGAGGAGTGGCGAGAGAGGGTCAGGGATATCCGTGCTACCAGTGCGACATGATGATGATGATGATATATATATATATATATATATATTGGTACAAAAAAATTATGAAAGTCTTTGTCTACATATCTATACATACGATATGCATCAAGTTGGATTTGGTCGAAAGCGAGAAAGTTTTCAGCATGAAGGTAATACCCGCAGAACCACCTTTCCCGTGTGATTACGTAAGAAACGGTTACTGTAAACGCGTAATAACATCAACCGCCGAAAGTAAACGCGTTTTTTTAAATCCCAAACTGCACTCAGAAAATGAAGATTAACGTCCAATGTAGTCTCTGCATTTAATTGATCTGGCGAATATATATATATATATATATATATATATATATATGATTCTCTTAATACCCTGTCCGGTGGCAAAAGCTGCTTGGTAGCGCCAGGGGTGGCAATACCGCCTTGAGCTACCGAAACTGTGTTATCACCCCTGGATGGCGGCTGATGAGGACATGGTATCGCACGTGCTTTCACACGTTGTATGATGAAAAAAAAAAAAAAACCCAAATAAACCCACATTATTTTGTGTTTTAGTGCAGTATTATGTATCTATTGGTCAATATGATATCGGAATATTTTTAAACTCCTTTTTATGTTCGATAACATTAGAAGTGATAAGTTTAAACTAATTTATTTATAAAAGTTCTTTTTTTATTTGAAAACTTTGAGATAATAGCAATAATGCTTTAAAGCATTTTTAGAAGTCAGCGCTGATATGACCGATATTATCTAAATTGGCGTAACTTTATTAATTCGAAAATTCAGATTGAGAGAAAATTGGTAAAACTTTCTTTGATTGATTTCAAAGTAAAAATAGATGTGTACATTTTATGAAGAAGGTATTATGGATGACCAAATATGCTGAAGAGGTTTTATGATCCAACTGAAAATTACTTACTGAATGGTATTTCATGTCCAGGTCGACTCATCATCTTATCATCATGTCATGCCATCAGCACGGATATCCCTGACCCTTTCTCGCCACCTCTCCCTATCGTTCATCGCTCCCGGCAGGTCCTCAAAGCTACACCCCGTATCCTCACAGAGCTGCTGTTTGTAGGTTCTAACTGATCGCACTGCTTTTGCTCGGCCATGTGAAGGGATCCATTGTAGTACATCACTTATGAGCTCGTCCCTACTTCTCCAGCAGTGTCCTGCATGTCTGGTTCGTCTAATTTGGATAGTTTTCGTGATGGGTGGTAGGTGGGTGTACAGCTGCTGCTTTGTGGGGTGTTGCCTCCAGGACCTGTTCCATATTGCCTGCAGCATTCTTGTGTAGTTGCCGTCAATCTTTTTCTCCAGCCGTTTATTTAGCGTCCATGTAATGCATCCATATAGGAGTATGGACACGATCGCTGCTTGGAAGAAACTATGTTTCCTTTTATCGGTCAGGTCTGACTTCCATATGACGGATAGCCTATTGATAGCTGTCCATGCCTTTGTTAGTCGTGTGTCGATGTCTGTCTCGGTCGATGAGGCACTGCTTCCCAGGTAGCTGAACTTGTCGACTAGTTTCAGAGAGCTACCGTTTAATGTGGAAATGTCGCCTGTTTGATTAAAGCGCCATTGCTTGAGTATAATATCCAACGTTGTCATAATATCTAATCCATATCATTCAAATAGCTGGTTTATGTTTAAAAGTTTGATAAGCGACTTCCGCCCAATTTAAGCTAAAAAAACTTACCAGATTGAATATCCGTCTTAAATTTGTTATTTAAACGTAAAAAAGTGCTCTGTTTATTTAAACAAATTTTAACGATAAAAAATTTGAATACTTTATAATGTCGAACCAATGAGAACGTAGAACAAAAAAAGATCAGGAAAAACAAATATTCATCTGATGAATGTCATTTTCAGAAAAATGAATGGATATTTGATGAGAATCCGCCACTAAGACCTCATTTGGGATAAGCAAATGATTGATTCAAATAACTACTGGATCTAATTATACAAGCAATTGACGAAAAGTGTTTGGAATTATTTAAAAGAACCGGAACTTTTCACCTATTCGTGGTTGAGAAAAAATGTGTTCTACTTTACGACTGTTATTTTATCTGTTTTCATAGAATTATTTTAATGTAAAATGTTCAATTCTTTAAAAGATGTTACTTGTAACTAAAGTAGTTCTGTGCGGAGAAAGATAAAAGTTCTGGGAGAATGAAATGGAGAAGTTTCTTAAGAATTTATGGGAGATAGTGGAATACAACCTTAAATATTTTGTTTAATAAAGTTCATTTGAAAAATAAATGTCTATTTTGACTTAATGAAGCAAACGAGCATTTTGGTCAACGGATTCGGTAAAAAAACTGAAACTGTATTTACCCAAATAGAAATTGAAAAAGAAGGAAACGTTATTTTTCTTCAAAATTGTCTCGTTAGCATTCAACACTCTTATTCTGTCGAGTTTTTCTCTGGTCAAAGCATAGCTAAAATTTTTCTTTTGATATTTGAAGCTGCACCATTTTAATGTCCTCCACGTACTCAAAAATTATTTCTGAGATGAATTTTCAATTTAAGAAACCAGTAGTACAGTGTTAGTGGCAGATACTGCATTTGCATAGTTCACAGTTTCACTGAAAACTGCGGAATAGAATGCTTCATGGATTAGCACAGACTTATCTAGACGAAGTCTAAGCAGTAGTTTCAACTCCAAGACATCCTTATTTTATTATATAAATTGTTTAGAGATCTTTATCTAAATTTACAAATTTGAGTTTTAGAATATAAAAATAATCAAAGCTTCGGTCACGATACTTTTTAATCAGTCTCATATATATTCCAAAAGTAGGTGTATAGGTTTTATCAAATGTTTCGCCAGAAAATAAGTTTATTCGTTCATCCATGAAAAAATATTTTTTCCTATTTCCATTTCTTATAAAATCAGGATGACAGGAAATTCAATTCTAGTAACCGGAAGTAAATATTCAGAAACTATTAAAAAGACGGCAAACAGAAGAAAGTCTATCGGAAATAAAAGGGCATTTCTCTCACTAACTCTTCGTTTTGAAATACAATTTCCAAAATCGGGAAAAGATTCGGTCGGCCAAGAGTTGTTCATAAAGCAACATAAAAGATCTGTAGAATGAATAATCAGTGAAGCATTCGATCACGGTCGATAGAAATCTCAACAACGAAAAGCCCCTTTCGAAGAATTTACGATTAATGTCTGAATATTTATTGATCAAGAATGATTCGTGGATTATTGGAAAATAGTGGTGATTGATGCTACTTTCAGTTTGATGAGGTGAAACAAGACTGACAAAAATTTTTGCTGTAAAGAAACTTATTTCCAGTTATTGCCATCTGTTAATAGCCATTACTGGTCTGTAGAATCCCTCAAATCAATAACGAGAATGAATTCAATCAAGCAGATATTACAGTTTATAGAAGTATCCCCTGGGTTTTATCTATTGGTTTTAGTGTTTTCTGAAGAACAGTCGATCATAGCAGTAATCTACATGTCTTATAAAAAGTGAAAGTAAAGTTGGCCATCTTAGTCGAGGGCGATACAAAAGCTCTCTTTTCAATAGCTACTACACCGCAGTGTAGAGGAGGGCGCTACTCTTATCCCTGGATTGCTCCACTTTACCCTTGATACGTACCTTGTAATGATGAGTATTAAGCAAGGAGGCATCAAGAACCATTTTTTTTTAGTTTTTGGTATGAATCGACCAGGAAAACAAAGATAAAAGAAACAGCAAATGAAAAGTAAACATAAATCAAGATTAATGACGTTCCGTCATATAAAAATAAGATTTGGCTTCTTTGTTTAATGTCATATCAACCTTCGTAGGTTATTTAATGCCAAAGCTATCCTTCTAGGAGGACTGCAGTGATACTATTTAACTAATAGCTGGGAGGATAACGGAGTTCATACCATTCCCAAGGGTATTCGCCTGAAAGTGAATTGAATAGAGCAACATGAGTTCGAACTCGCTTACTTCGAGGCTGCCGTCCAGTACTTTAGCTATTGCGCAACGTGGACTTCACCCACTATAAAAAATAAATGAAATATTTTTATCAATAGTTGATGTGTATGAACAATAAGAACACGCAGAATACAGTTAAAAATGAAGAAACATAGTGAGGGCTGTATTTATATGTTTGATTTGGGGTTCTTCATATCCCTCGGACCAGGGTTGATAAAGTAGCAGGGTCGTTTAATCAGGCGTCCTCGAGGCAAAAGAGTACGTGAATTAGAATCTCTTGCAGAGATTATCCGATATTATTATTATTATTATTATTATTATTTCGAGTTTTTCACACCAGCGTTAGCCGATGGTTTCTCACTGGAGTTTGAATGACAGCAAGTCTCCAGGACTCTTTTCAGTATTCTGGCCGATTTCAACAATGCTGTATTTTGGACAGTCTCTAACCGTCCCGTTATTTCCATGTCCTCTAGTCATTGTACCAATTCTTTGGTGACTGTACCAAGAGAACCAATTACAATTGGTATAATCGTCACTTTCATGTTCCTCAGTTTTTTTCAATTCACTCCTTGCAAGTTTTTCTCCAGGCCTTGATTCTTCCCCTGATTTCCAATTCATCGAGTCTTCTTTCCAAGTCTGTTCTAAGTGCACCAACTACAAGATGAAAATTCTTCTTTTCAGATGGATATTTATTAATATTATTATTGCTCTTATGTGTTAAAGAGCATAAGCGTAAACCACCGTATTGGGATCGATCTTACTTTAGTGACGAGCCAGATCGGCTTTAATTGCCCTTCTATAAAAAGATTTACAAAGCTTAAATTCGTTTGATACAAATGAGGAAATGAAACTCACTACAGTCGTAATGATCTGGGAGACTGTTTTGCTAAGGAGTCTTCTATGATGAGACCTTGTAATTGAATTAAGTGTTATTTATCGTACTGGAAAAATAATTAGCATTTGTTTGTTTTATCTCTTCTTTTTTTGAAAATTGAATAAACAAATTTTCAGTTGTGATCCTATCATTTATAAGGGAAAATTTATTTGTTAAACAATTACCTACATTCTACAGTCCCATTCAAATTAGTCTCATACAACATTCTCAAAAACAGCACTGCTCACAAAAGATTGGATAAAAGTCTGTTCAAATTTCCTGACTGTTTGGTTAACACGTCATATATATATATATATATATATATATATATATATATATATAGAGAGAGAGAGAGAGAGAGAGAGAGAGAAAGATAAGTTAGGATTTCGTAGAGACAGGGTCAACGGCGCCTGGTGAGTCAGTTTTTAGCCTATGCAATCATCAGACCACGAGTTCTATTACGGCTATTGAGGGCTTTATAAACTTTGCAAACTAAATTATATATATATATATATTACGCTGTCGGCTAGGGCTGGAAGATACACCGACTGTATCTCTGCATAGGAGTAAGGCCCCCAACGAGTGTCCTGGATATGACACTAAGCAATTTGATAGTGAGGCTCCCGTCGTGGAGCTTTGGGGAATGTGGAGTACCCCTTCATTGCCATTACTCTCAGGTCTTCTCCTAATAAAGAGTGGTAGTATCTATTAGGGTCTCATCTATGGGTCAAATAGAACTGTTTATTAATATCAAATAGAATTATTAGCATTAGGTAGGTATACTTGAAATCATTTAACTGTGTCCAAACAATGAACTTTGCTCATTTAGAAAATGTTACTCACAAACAATTTACGCAAAAATCGGATATCTAAGCACGAGTTGGCATTAAATAAACATTAAGGGTTGATATGCCGTTTAGCAAAATAACCTAGTATCTCTCTCTCTCTATATATATATATATATATTCTGGTGAGGTTGCTTGTTGTATGAATGTAACACTAATATCCTTGGTATTCATATCTCTGCTTTCTTTTTTAGTTTCCTATTGCCCAAATGTAATCAAAGGTATGTGAAGATTTGAGAAGAGATTGATTCGAACTTAGACAGATCAGCCTCTCATAATTACCTTACTATTCAGGCATTAGTAATAAAGTAGTAAAAAGCTATGACATGCGTTCTCAACATTGACAAGGCGAGATAACCTCTCTCTCCCTCTCTCTGTATATATACATATTGACTTCTTTCAAATATACTCAACTTCCCCCCTATCTCTCTCTCTCTCTCTCTCTCTCTCTCTCTCTCTCTCCCTCTCTCTCTCTCATTTTTTTCCTTTCTTAATTTTCTCCACTCTTTCTATTTCTTACTCTTCATGTCTTGAGCTGGTATCGTTCATTTATCTTCTTTAGTGCTAATTTTGGCTCATCAGAACGAACATTCAATTGCTTAACACACAATTTACTCAAATCGAACAGTCTTCACACACTGTCTATTGGCATCGATGAATGCCAATATCGATCCGGGGAAACACCAGTCGGAGTTAGTTATTCATATCAACAAAATCAATAGCTGACCAATGTACACCAAGAGACAAGCAAAGCTTTACAATTGGTCTCCTGGTCAAGATGCTAAATCACTTCAGAGTACTTAACGAATGGTGGGCCAAGGAATTTCCCATATTTCAAGTCACGCCTTCACTTTTCTTTTCCTGGGATGAATAGAGCTAAATAGATAATCGCTTTTAGATTTCGACTTTGAAATTTTGATTGAAAAAGGAATGAAAAAAAGAAAACGATTATTCTCTCAAATGTAATTACTTTCAAATATGACACCTCATAAACAACAAATAATCTGATTTAGCATTGCAAACCTTAATAATTAAGTATTTACCCAACCCCTCCACCGCGAGAAGAATGTAATATAAGGTCAATTTGTCAATCGGAGTTTAACGGGTTTGAATTCGGAATTTTCGAGTGGTTACCTTACAAAAGCTAAAGAACCTAGACTGTCCTGTTACTTACCCCCACTTGGAGGTGGGGGAAGAAGAAATGAATTCATGGATTTCTTAAGGCAATGAACGCCAAATAAAATGAAGTCCAGCATTTGTAAAATCTAACCACGTAAATATATCTTTAAAAATTAAAATAATTATATATACATATATGGAGAAATGGTAGATTTTGGTAAATCTGACAAGATGATAAAAATAACTAGAAAAGTGGATAAACCAACACTGACAATGGCTTCAATGATACTTCGTTCTTTAGGAAGTTCTGAGGAAGCTATTTTTTTAAAAAAGAATGAAATGTCTTTGAATCTGTTGCCAGTGTTGGTTTATCCACTTTTCCACTTATTTTTATCATATCCATATATGCATATGTGTGTGTATCTGTGTGTAAAAATATGAGAGAAACATTCTTTGATTCAAATAAGTTCCTTTAAATTGTATAGCTTTTCTAATTGGTTAATATGATAAATGAATACACATACACACACGTGCGAGCGCGCAAGCACATAAACAGATATATATATATATATATATATATAGAGAGAGAGAGAGAGAGAGAGAGAGAGTTGTGTATAGTTCAAATTTCGAATACCCATTTTAGGAGTAAAAAATTGAAGACTTCTGCATGAGTATTGATTGTATAAGTTAGTATTTCGAACCTAATAAAAAGGATTAGTATCAACCCTTGGATTCATAAATTCCATGACCCAATGATTTCGTGATCCTCAAACCGAACATCCATCTCTGTATTAGATTCTCTGATATACAGTAACTTGTATAGTTTCTGCTGTTAAAATGAATTAAAAGTTGATAAACAAATAAAGTGTAAAAAAAATCGTCAGGCTGAAGCAACTCGATCTGAAATAATATTTAATGAAAGAATCTCACAGACATTTCGCTTATGCATTGAAATTGACTAACACTGATTGTCCTACTCATGAAGCTTACTGCAAAAGTTATGAAATCACGTAAAAATGATGCCAAAATTGTATTTTACATGACTAGATTTCTATACCGTATTATAATAACTAAAACGTCTTTGATTTCATTGGAATATTTGATAACTTTCACTCTTCTTTTGTTTGTTTGTTTGTTTTGGTCTTATGGCATATCAACCTTTGTAGGTTATTTAATGCCAATCCGTTTTTATACAAATGAACAGTTCTATTTCAAACAAGTGTTTTGCATAAGTACACAGTTTAATTGTCAAAAGCATTTTTATTTCAAGTTATTCAGATTGATCAAATAGTTTTATTTCAAACAATTCGGTTCAGACTTAAGAATAGTTTTTTGTTTACACACAATTAAATGTCAAAACAGTTCTATTGAAAAAATAGCGTAAATACAGTTCCATCGCCAAAAACAGGTTTATTTCAAACAATTCAGTTTAGCACAACTACGCAGTTTAAATGTCAAAATAGTCCTAATTCAACTAATTCTGTTTAGAATAAGTATACACCTTAGTGCTATTTGACCCATACTCTGCATTCCCCATAGCTCCAGCATTACTGAAACTTCACGATGAAAATATTTCATACCATATCCTGGACACTCGTTGGGAGGGGTCTTACCTCTCTACTGAGAAGCAGTCGGTATATTTTACAGCCCCAGCCGACTGGAAAAACTCATTTTGTTAATCTTTAGCTCACGTTTTCTTCTATCTGGGATTTAAAAAACTATCTAAAGTAAAAATGTTTATGCCTTCCACATCGAAATTGATTTTGTTTTTGTTTATTTTTTTCCAAATTTCCAAACCATAAAAACTTTATTACTACTACTACCATTATTATTATTATTATTATTATTATTATTATTATTATTATTATTATTTACTCCTTTAGAGTTTTTCACATCAGTGTTAGCTGATGGTTTTTCACTGGAGTTTGTGTGACAGCAAGTCTCCTCAAGTCTCCAGGACTCGTATCAGGATTCTGGCCGTTCTTAGCAATGCTATCGTTTGGATAGTCTCTACCCGTGCGCCAACTTCCAAGTCCTCCAGGCCTTTTAATAATCCTTTAGTTATTGTGCCTAACGCACCAATCATAATTGGCACAATCTTTACTCTCATGTTCCACAGCTTTTTCAATTCTCTAGCAAGGTCGAGGTACTTATTATTCTTTTCACTTTCCTTCAGATTTATTCTGTGGTCCGCCGGGACAGCAAAGTCGACAATTTTGCAGATTCTCTTTTTTTTTGGTTGATTATTATGAAGTCTGGTCTTCTGGCCGGGATTAGGTGATCCATTTGTATATTAAAGTCCCATAGGAGTTTATGCGAGTCATTTTCTAGGACAGGTGCTGGGTTGTGAATATACCATTTGTTTGTATGGTCGAATTGAAATTTCCTGCACATATCCCAGTGGATCACTATTATTATTATTATTATTATCATTATTATTATTATTATTATTATTATTATTATTCGGGCACAGTCTGCTAGGGCTATAGGATACACCAACTGAATCTCTGCAGAGGGGTAAGACTCCCCCAACGAGTGTCCTAGATATGACACTAAACAATTTGATGGTGAGGCTTCAGTAATGCTGAGTGCTCCTATATTGCCTTTGCTCCCAGGTCCACTCTGGCCGGGAGTTTTAGCACCGAATAGGGTCCTATCTACGGGCCAAAGAGAACTAAACAGTGTACTCATGTTAAACTGAATTGTTTGAAAAAGAACTGTTTCGACATTTAAACTGTGTACTGATGTTAAACTGAATTGTTTGAAATAGAATTGTTTATATGAATAAAAATGGATTTGGCATTAAATAAACTACAATGGTTGATATGCCATCAAACCAAACCTATTATTATCATTATTATTATTATTATTATTTTACTCCTTGAGAGTTTTTCACCCCAGCATAAGCTATGAGGGTCTTTCACTGGAGTCTGAGTGACAGCAAGTCTCTTGAGGCATACAAGACTCTTCTCAATATTCTAGCCAATCGTAACAATTCAGCAGTTTGGATGGTTTCCATTTTTCCTCTGATTTCCAATTCCTCCAGTCTTTTTCCCAAGGCTTTGTGTACCGTTCCAAGCGCACCAACCACAATTGGTATCATCGGCACGCTCTTGTTCTTTTTTTTTAATTCTCTGGCAATGTCCAAGTATTTGTCTATCTCTTTGTTTTCTTTGATTTTGACTCTGTGGTCCGTCGGAACAGTAAAATCCACAAGACGCCAAAGTTCTTTTTTTCTTGTTAATCAACACAAGGTCTGGTCTTCTGGCTGGGATAAGATGATCCGCTTATATTCAAAATCCCTTGGAATTCTATGCGTCTCTTTCTCCAGAACATATTCTGGTTTACCATTTGGTAATATAGTTAAATTTTAATCTGTTGCACAATTCCCAATGGATCACCTTTCCCATCCAGTCGTGTCTAGTCTCATACCCCTTTTATGCTAGTGTACTGTATTCGCTTATTATGCGATTAATAGTTTCATCTCTTTCTCCATATAACCTACACTTGCTATTCTGTTGCATATTACTATTATGACTTCACACCAGCGTTGGCTGGTGGTATTTTACTGGAGACCTTGTGACAACCAGTTTCTTCAGGTCTTTGGGACTATTATCAGTATTCTAGCCGATCTCAACAATTCAGTTGCCTGGATCATCACAATTCCTTCTCTGATATCAAATTCTTCCGGAATTTTTTCCAAGTCTTTGATTAACGTTACAAATGCATCAACCATTGTTCGCATCATCGTCACTCTCATGTTTCACAGATTTTAAGTATTGCTAGTTCTTTATACGAGCTTTCACTGAAGCCTGAATGACAGAAAGTCTCCTCAGGTCTCCAGGGCTCTTCTCAGAATTCAGGACGATCCCAAAATTCCTGTAGTCTAAATTGTTTCGATTCTTCCTCTGATCTTCAACTATTCTGGTCCTTTTTCCAAGACATTGGGGTTTGTTCCAAGTGCGCCAATTATAATTGGTATTACCGTCACCCTCATATTTTCAACTTTCTTTGTTCTCTGTACTTGTCTTTCTTTTCGCTTTCTTTGAGTTTCACTCTGTGGTTCGCTGGAACGCCAAAATCAACTATACGGCAAGTTCTCTTTTTTTTTTCGTTCACGAACACTAGGTCTAGTCTTCTAGTCTGGAGTTGATGATCCATTTCAATTAAAAATCCCAGTGAATTGTATATGTCTCTCTCTCCCTCTCTCTCGGACAGATTATAGTTTGTACCTATAGCATTTGGCAGTATGGTCAGATTTCAATTTTTTCCCATAATTCCCAGTGTATCAAGTTTCCACCCAGTCATGCCTAGCCTTACGCTCATTTTTCGCTTATTAACTACATTTGCTAATTATGTGATTAATAGTTTGGTTTTTGTCACCGCATAACCAACATTTGCTTTTCTGTTGCCTATTATCTATTTTCACTTTAACATAATTGGTCCTTCTGGCCTTATTTTGTTCTGATATTAGAATAGATTCAGTTTCTTTTTATGGTTTCTTTTCTGTAGCTGTGTCCAAGTTTTCTCTTATGAGATTTCACAAAATTGTTGCTTGAAATATCCATATAGTTATTTTTCTTCTCATTTCTGTTTTTTAGTTTTTGTTGTTTTCTCTGTCCTTATGTTCTCAGTACTGTTATTGACTGCGGTAATTAGTCTTTCTTTGCTCTTTTTGATGTAGTCCTTGAGTCCTCGCATTGATGGATCCACGCTTTCTTCAATGCTGGCGAGTCGTCTTCCTCCTCCTTTTCTTGACACATGTAGTCTATCTATTTTATATCTCAGATGTAAGGCCTTGTTCATCGTCATCAGCTTTCTTGTCCTCCAGTCCATTTCTGTCAGTTTCTCTAATGTCCATTGTGAGAATGATCGTGAGTATCGCCCAGATTTTTATCCCTTTGATTCGATTTCTACTGCAGAGCTTGGTTTCGAGAAGTTTTCTAGTTCGTCTAAGATACTGTTTTTTCTTTTTTTATTTCTTTCATTTCCGCTTGTTTGATTGTGTCTGCATCCATTATTCCCAAATACTCGTAATTTTCCTTTTCTTCCGGTGTTCTGATTCTTTTTGATTTGGTAGTTCTATTCCTTTTGTTATTTGTCTTTTTTCCGCTTTTAAATACGAGCGGGGGATATTTTTCTTTGCCGAATTCCATTCCTATATCCTAGCTGTATATTCTTATTGTTTGTATCAGAGTTTCAATTCTTTTTATTTTTTGCAAACAGCTTGAAGTTATCCATTTGTGTAAGGAGATTAAACCTTTACTATGATTTTATAAATTTGTCGACCTCTGTACATTTCCTAAGTAAGTAAGTGAGTGGCATCACTGCTATTACATATATAAATGGCGAAATCGCATATCCCTTGAAGCAACTTCACTGGATTTTCACCTCTGCTAAAGTTCCCCCCCCTTGCTGTCAATTCTACTCTACAGTTTTTCATGACTTCGATGATGAAATTTATAACTTTGTTGTATATTTTGTACATTTTCAGACATTCTATTATCCAAGTTGGCAGTACCATATCACAGAAAGTTTTAGAGTCGAACCACGCCATGGCTAAATTTTTCTACCTCTTTTTGTTCTCCCCAAGTATTTGCTGTTCAATGTATAAGTCACCTGTTCCTGATAATTTCTTGCTTTAAGACCGAATGGCGTTGAGTCTCCGCAGCTCGACAAGACAATTGTTAGAGACGATCTCAGTAATGCTGTGATAAAGGTTATGTCATCAAATTTCTTGTTCTGTGGTCCATGTTTTGGTGTATGGCGTAAACTGATAATTGATTGTATGTTACATTTGGCGTATAGGATAAGCTGATAATGGACCTTATGTCACCTTTTGATGTATAGCAGTAATTTTGACCTGATAATCAAGCTTCTGTATATTGCAGGAGAGTTTGGGGTGTATTTTAATATTAGTATGTAAAACTAGAGCAACCAACAATATGGGAAAAAAAACAAGAATTTGGGTTGGAAAAAAGTCCTTGTAACATATTTTGTATCTCGTGGGTTTACAAAAATTATTGAGCTGTGTGAAGACAGCAACTACACAAGAATGCTGCGAGCAATATTGAACAAGTCGTAGCACCCCACAAAGCAGCAGCTGTACAGCCACTTACCACCCAACACGAAAACTATCAAAGTTAGACGAACCAGACATGCGGGACACTGCTGGAGAAGTAAGGACGAACTTATAAGTGACGTACTCCGGTGGACCCCTTCACATGGACGAGCAAAGGCAGGATGACAAGTTAGAACCTACATACCGATACGGGATGTATCCCTGAAGACCCGCCGGAAGCAATGGACAATAGAGAAGGGTGGCGAGAAAGGGTCAGGGATACCCGTGCTAATGGCGTGACATGATGATGATGATGATGATTATTTGAAGTATGATTATGCAAGTGGCAATCTTTTTCCTATCCGTACAGTTTCATTAGCATTAGAAGAGAAGGTCATTCATAGATTTAGCCACTGTCATTTCCGCTAGTTACCATGCTGTGCCAGTGACAAAAGGTTTCCATAATATATTTGCTGATTGGACAGGGTAAAAGATGTTTGGATAAATATCCTAACAGCACACAGAAAAAATATAAAATAAATACTCTGACTAGAAATCATATGGAAAGTTCCTGCATAGCATCAGATGAACAAAATAATTTTTACTCTTTTATGTCTTCAAGGGTTCTAAAATACGCCGACTGCACCTCTGTTGAGGGTTAAGAACTCTCCACACAAAGAGTGTCCCAGGTATCACATTAAAATATCTGATGCTGAGACTTCTATCCTGAAGCTTTGGGGAATGTGAAGTACCCCTTCATTGTAATTACTCCGAGGTCCTCTCTGGTGGCAGCACCTATCAGAAGTATTAAATCCTTTACTTGAAACCACTTCATTGTGGGCAAACAAATGATTAATATCAAATTGAAAAATTTGTATTTGGTAGCATTTAACTATTTGCAAACGAATGAATAATATTAAATAGAATTATTAGTGTAAAGTAGTGACACTTGAAACCATTCAATTCTGTGCAAACAAATGATTTACATTGGCCCGGAGTGGTAGCACCTGATAGGGTCCTATCTATGGGTCAAATAGAACTAAACTCTATACTTATGCTAAACTGAATAGCTTAACATCTAAACTGCGTACCTATGCTTGACTGAATAGTTTGAAAACTAATTCTGCGTTGAATGGCCAACCAACCAACCAACATGCGTGTTTCTCTATTTCGCGTTTCCGTAATAGGGTTATTTAGAACAAAATTGAGATGTTTCTGGTAATTGGTTGAATGATAAAGATTAAATTTCTGGGGGCCATCCAGTGAGGAGGTGATAACGTCACCATTTGTTTTAGTTTCCGAGATGCCGATGGCAACCATCGCATCACAAGAGACTAAGCACAAAGTTCAAAATTCTTGGAGGCTGATTGAATATAGTACTCTAACCAGAAATTTCTTCGTCGATAAATTATATTTAATAAAAAAGATAAAAATAACCATTAAATGGATAAAGAAGATTCTACTATCATCGTCCGAGAAAAAAATGTTGAAAAGGTGGCATAATTGAAGAATTCGCTCGTTGAGATGGAGCGTTCTCCCGCTCTATCTTCAGGGATGCAACTGTTCTTTTGGAATTTCCATTGATTGAGATTATTGTTTTATGGACGAGAAGAAACAAACTGGAAACATGTAGCGAGTAATTAGTGTCAATCGATCCAATGATTAAATAAGATTAAGGTTTTATTAATCCAAATTACTTTATTATTCAATGTTTATTATCGTTAATCTAATCTAACAAAACGCAATTGACTTAATGAGAAAAGTTAGTGACTGATCAGTTCTAATGATCAATATTGGAGGGTAAGTAAATAAAAAAAACTTAACGTCTTTTAATGTAAAGGAGAAAATTGAATAAAAAGAATTGCAATAGTTTCCCACAAAGTATTTCCAAATTGTATTGAAACACAACAAAAAAGTTAAGACATTATTTGATGGATGAAGCATCGCAGTGACGCCTAGATATTTATATGAAAATAGGAATTTTGCATCAATTATTTAGATATCATCAACTGAAATTGAAACTGACATTTTGTAATTTTGGCACAAAATTTGACAAAAGAACAAATGGAGCAGGGAGTCTGAAGCCTATCTTTAAGTGATAAGTGTATATCAGTGTATATCACCTTTTGATATCCTGGCTTTTACTGCGATTCGAACGCTGGTCCCTGCTGTGAGACACGCACCTATCTTAAGTGAGCTTAGCTTAACTGTTATCATCGTAGGAAACGGAATTAGTGATCCGAGTTCAAATTTTTGACAAGCTGCTTACATATCATTTCGCACTAATGCTCTCAGGAAAGGTATCAATCCTTATCAGCTCATCTGTGGATAAATGATATGGCAGATTGGTTTATTTAAACTTTGTTCGGCAACCAGTCCATGGGAAGGAAAATTTTGAATTTAAATCACCTTTATCCATTTATAATTGACGTTGTGTCACATCCTGCCCATGGCCCAAGGGTTGATTAAATACATCCTTACCTATCTCAGCCACTTTACACACACACACACACACACACACACATATATATATATATATATATATATGGGGGAGCACACGCAGAAGTATTTATTTGCTAAAATAAAACTAATATCGAAAAATATTGGAACATTGTGTTGCGCCAATCTAAAAACTAGTGTGTTCCTGCCTACCTTGATAAAAAGCTTTAAAAATTCGGTTTTTTAGTCTCGAATACTGATCACTGGCTTTTGTGAAAGATACACAACTCTCTTAGCCACGCAAGACAGGCCCCATTATTCTTTTCAACACGCAATCAATATTAACTCCCATCAACCTCTTTACCTCCCAGTAATATAGCTCTATTTACGTCATTGCAGTTTTCATATTTTAATGACATATCTATTATTGCCTCTTCACCTTGGAGCCTCGGAATGACTTAACATTCATTTTATTGGCTTCATTCGGCATTGAAGTCAAATTGCCTCGTGTAATTTAGTCTTAATGAAAACAGATGGCGAGCACATGCGCACCAAATGCATCTCTTCATTCTCATCTGATATGAATCTAAGCTTCACTTGCCGTTAGGTGATTCGGATCATAAACTTGAAATATCGCTATATAAAGATATCAATATACATATAATGTACATATAATATGGCCCCTTTGTCAGTTGTAAGCAGAGCATAAAATTTGATCTATTCAATACATTAATTCCGTAAGAAGTTGAGTCAAATTTTTAAAAGGAAAAATTTCGGAAGCTGCCAAAATTAATTTATTCTCAGACTGAAATTTTCTACCGCTCGGTTGGTGGAACTTAGAATTCTTGAAGTGTAACTCCTGCGGAGGGATAAGACCCACGAAAAAGAGGTGTTCTAAGAATGACACTAAACTAAATCTGTTGATGAGGCTACATTTTCGAAGCCCTCGGGAATGTGGAGTATCTCTTCATCGCCATCATTCCCAAGTCTATTCTGATTCAATGTGTTAGGGTCCCAATCTATGGATCAAATAGATTCTGTTTGCAAATAATTTGTACATGATGGGAATATTTTTTTTTTGCACACTGTCATACTAATCGCGTGACAAAAAAAAAGAAAAAGAAACTCTTCAGTAACTTCACAAATAATGTTAATATGAAAGCAATTACCAAACGTTTAGGCATCAAATAAAATAACCCCAGACGGGTTGAAATGCCGTAAAAATCAGTCCAACGATAATTCTATCACAAAGTTTCTCGTAGCATTTATCATTTGGAGAAGATATGTAAAGATTGTAAATTTTCTTCGAACTAAAGTAAGTAAAGTAAGTAGTAAAGTTAGCGACCATAGTCGAGGGTGACCCGAAGGCTCCTTTTTCGATAGCTACTACACCAAGGTGTAGGGGAGGGCGCTACTCCATTCCCAGGATTGCTCCACTTTACCCTTGAACCGTACCTTATAATGCCGAGTGTTAAGCAAGGTGGTATCAAGTACCATTTTTAAAGTCTTTGGTATGACTCGACCTGGGATTGAACCCAGGTCTCCCGGGCCATTGGCGAACACTCTAACCGCTGGGCCAATGTCCCGGTCTAAAACTAAAGTCTTTCTTAATACTTTTCATGTTTTTACCTTAACGTTTCGGTTAATCTATTCTCTCTTTTTCTGGTTTTATAATCCACAAAAAGAAATATTCCTTTAGAAAATCGTAGCAGAAAATAAACCAACCGTACTGGCCCATTTTAGCTAAGATTGATTGCAGCCATTTATCATCACATGTGATACTAATCTATATGAGAAGTTTTATAACAATTTCTTTGCAAATCGAAGACATACACACATCGCTAAATTCTTTACAAGTCGAAGGAACGGTTCTGGACGTGAAGCCGCGATTAGCCACAACTTTTAATTTCCTTACTCTCCACTGGTGATCCCAGTAGATTATATCTTTGACCTTATTTTAAAGAAAGACAAGAACGCTCTACTCTTTACAAATACGTTCAATTTATTTTCACCTTGGAATTTTTGTATTTCTTGGGATTTTTCTCAAGATTAGCCATAGACGAGAAAAAAAGACGTTAATTTTTCTTTGATATTTAATGGTTTAGTTTATTTTCTTTGTTTAATGGCATATCAACTTTCGCGGGTTATTTAATGCCAAAGTCATCTTGGAGAAAGACAGCAGTAGTTCTATTTAATCCCTTGCTATTCCTTGCTCTATTGGCGGGGGTTTGAATATGCAGACTGTATCCTTCTGCAGAGAGGTAAGAGTTATTCCGGTGATTAAGTTCCAATTTTGGAGTCCAAGGTAGCGTGGAGTACTCCTTTATTGCCATTACTCCCAGGTTCACTCTGACCCGGAATGGTAGTACCTGTTAGGGCTCCATCTATGGGTCGGATAAATCTGTTTGCAAATTATTTGTATTTGATAGAAATACTTAATATCATATAATTGTGTGTAAAAACTTAAGAAGCTATACAAATAATGTAAATATACACGTACGATGTATACAATTCCCTTATCTCTAGGCTTAGAATACCCGCAGACGGGTTGATGTATCGTTAAAATCAATAAATAAATCAATCAATTGATCGATTATTCCAGAAAAGGAGTGCCTTGCGTGACGTATTAGACCACACACTATTATTAGTGAGTTCATTACTTATTGGCTACCTACTTCTGGTTTTGTGTCAAAGTAAAGAAAGCAAAGCTGTTTCACAATGTATTCCATTTATTCATAACGTTAAATAAATTGTTTCAAACACAATCCAAAAAAACAAAGCGTGATATAAATACGCATTAACGCAGTAGTATTTAGATAATTTCTAAACTGATACGGACGAATATTTTTATCACAAATGTAAGCGCGTTTTTACATTCGTTGTTGCCGGATATCGTATCCACGATTTTATTTTGTTCAGCGATGGAGAGATTAAACATTTTTTCACAGTCAGCTGTGCTGTTTATTTAGTGCCAGTCGTAACGATAATACCGCTTATACTTACAGAGATCCATTGAGTATATAACGAGTGAACGTAATTTGCTTTTCTTACCATTTGATAAATTGTAGGGCAGACAGGTCTCTTTAACCATGGTATGACAACCAGTCTAGGAAAAAGAAAACTCAGTATTGAAACCTGTTAAATTCTGCTTAAAATTCTATTTTGTGTCGAATCCTGCTTATGCGGAGGGGTCTGGTAAACACACACACACACACACACGTATATATATATATATATATATATATATATATATATATATATATATGCTTATACCGAGCATAGTTTATACTGGTACAATAACAATTGTAGGAAAATTGGAGTATGATTTTGATGAGCCAGTTGTTTATTCACTTCTTTTAGGAGTCTTCTTTTTCTCCTAGAGAAACCTTCCAATATATATATATATATATATATACTAATTAACGTTAAACTATATATATGAAATACTACAAAAAACTTAAATTTAACCGATTGAACTACCTACGTAACCGTCCCGCTCAGCAGCGTTTCCCATGTTTTGCCTGATATTTTCCACATTTAAGCATAAAGGAATATGTAAAAACATTTTCTATGAGTATACTGGGGCTGTAAGAAACAGGAAAATTGGATGATGAATGTAATGCACCTGTCGTGATGTGGGAGGACAATCAGTTTTCAAATTCTTTCCCGAAAATAAAAAGCATACAAACAAGCTTCAGCTGGAATTCAAATGATAGATAGATAGATAGAGAGAGAGAGAGAGAGAGAGAGAGAAAGAATTTTATTTCTAACATATGTGTGTGTGTGTGTGTGTGTGTGTGCTTACATGGGGGACAAATTATTTCTCGATGTTTTGTTTACCGCAGTATGTGTAAAAGAGAAAGACTACAAAACAGAGAGAGGGACAGAGAGACAGAGAGAAGCATGGTATATTTTTATATGTACATTGAGGATAAACACATGACACTCACAGTGAGCATGCGCTTAAATTTTTCTCGCTTTTCATTCCGTTTCTTTATTGAGAAAGGATTGGTGTTTGGAGTTTATTTCGGGAAATGTTTAATCCCATTAACACTGTTTCATGGTTATCGATCCTAAATGTGTTGTTGCTTTTATTTCTATAAATTATCAGATGTTTATTTTCTAATGAACCCCACCACCACCCGTCACATTTATTAAGCAGCATCTTTAGCGCTTAACGTATTATTTTTTTTAAATATGTTTTCATTAATTAAAAGCTATTGAAAATTTATCGACATAATTGTTAATAAATCTCATTTAAATCTCACTTATATGCATTGAAAATTAAGCTAAATCATATTTACATTTAAAGGTTCAATGTAAAATTAACTCACTCGAATACACATCATCATCCTCATCAACCTCATCATTGGTCCCTAAAGGCCCCCTATGGCGGATAGGGCCACATCTGCAGTTTTAGTAGCAGGTGTTTTTTAGGAGGAGTACGGGTCGGAGTTACCAGATTTTCGTTTATTCCATTTCCTTTTAGTTCGGCTTAGAAGTACTGTTTTTGTTTTTTCTCAGAAAAACATTCCGATATATATATATATATATATATATATATATATATATATATATATATATATATATATATATATATATGATAATTCAATAAAGTTAAAACGCACTTACGAAATGTTACCCAAAAATATGCGGAGCTTGAATCGATTGAACAACTTATTTAAAATCACGTTGAACAACATCGTTTCCAATGTCTTGAATACGTTTCATCTACAAGAAATATGCAGAAATAGTTTCATCAGCATTTTTTAAAGAAAATATTTTGTGCCGTACATTCCTGAAAATCTTGGGTTACGTTTCCTATATGAAGTGTAACCCAAGATATCCAAAGCAACTTAAATCATACACACACACACACACACACAGATACACAGACACACACACACAGATACAGACAAACACACACACACACATATACACACATATATGTGTGTGTGTGTGTGTGTGTATATATATATATATATGTGAATACATATACAGGGTGCGATGGTTAAACTGTTGTCTGAATGATGCAAAAATGAAAATAACACTGACATCTCACTTTATCAAACATATTTATCAAAATGACATGAAAATATCACAAAATCATCATCATCATCATCATCATCATCATCATCATCATCATCATCATCATGTCGTGATGCAAGTATGGATTTCCCGGACTCTCTCTTGCCATTCGTCATCCATTGCTTCCGACAGGTTTTCTAGACTGCATCAAGTGTCGGTACAGAGCAGTTGTAGATAAGTTCTCGTTGGTCGTCCAACATTTGCATGTCTGTGTGAAAGGGACCATAAGAGAACGTTGCTAAAATGTTCATTTTAACTTTTCCAGCAATGTCTCGCATGTCTTGTTCGTCTTATTTGGATGGTTTTAGAGATGAGAGGTGGGTGGCCGTATTACTGCTGTTTTGTAGGATTTCTGGAAGAGTGAACTGCGTCATGGTGCTTTTTTACCTGACAGTGTCTTTCTGAATCTAGTTTGCCGAACAATAGACAAAACCTGAAACAAATAAAGTGCATGTGCGAAATTGATAATTCAAAATGGTAACAATTACCCATCGCATTCCTATATATATATATATATATATATATATAGTACGGATGTATATATTTAAAGTAAAGTGAAATTCACAAAAACACTCACACATTTGCCTATATATATATATAAATTTGTATGGAGATTATAGTGCCTTGCTGCGTGAAACTTTTAGTAACGGCGAAGTTTTGAAGGTTAACATTTCAGTTTACTTTGATTTTAATTCGATTGGGTCTTTTGGACATAGATAATGTAAATAATTTAAACAATTCACCTGTAACAGTAGGTTAACGATTCATATTTTTAACTTGACTGTTGGGCCATCATACGTTGAGATTTGCGAGAGAGTATGTATATATATATATATATAGAGAGAGAGAGAGAGGGCTACCCACATGGCAAGTAAGCTTTGCTTCCGAATTTTAATTTTTGTGGAGCATTTTTTATTTTTGTTTTTGATTTCTTTTTCACGACACATTTTCAATCACTTTTTTCATTTTTTTATGTGTTCCGCCATATTTCATGCTATCCGATGAAATTCCTAATTGTGAATAGCTAGAAGTAACATACCTGACATCATTTTGTAAAAATAAGTCTAATTATGTAAAATTTGGCATCCATTTTGTCTATTTTCACTTAGCAAAGAGAAAACAAAATATGAAATAACAAAAGAAAAAAAAAGACTGTTTAAAGCTCAATTTAATCAGACAGTTATTAATATTAACGGAATAAAAACTCGAAATAATTAATTATAAATGTTTTCACTTCTGTTTGTAATAAGTGCTCAGCGAAAAACAAGAGGTCGATTAAAGAAATCGAATCATGCTTCTGTATGATACTTTCAGAAAGATTCTGGGTAGATTAGAGTCGGGGAAGTCTCGTTTCTTATTTAAGCAACGTGATTTTTTTTTTGCTTTGCCAATAAATTTAGCAAAAAAGGGATCACTTTTTATAACTAGTAATCCAAAAGAAATGTTTACCACATGAACTACAGTAAAACGATAATATATATATATATATATATATATATATATATAAGTGCATTTAATGATATTAATGCATGGTTTCCCTGAGACATGAAAACTATTTCAAAGGCTCCACAAGGGCAAAAAGTTAGGAAAACGCCGGATTACATTCTAAGAACATGCTCAATAACATACAAATCAGAGGAGCATTGCTGGTCATACAGTGAAGCTGTCGAGTTTCCTGAGTAATCTTACCTTTGTGTATCGCGTTTTTATTTTGTATTTTAATGAAATTATCCCCGGATGTACATTCTTGAATGATTTGGAACAATCTCATCCTCATAATCACGATCAGCTGACTTTCAATAGCGATCAGCTATATTCTTTTCCGTCTGAAAATAGAATAAATCCAATGTCTAGCGAAACCTGCAACTTGAGTCGAGCTTACACAAAGGTATGAACGGTTAGGCTCATTTTTGACGTCTATATTTTCTTATATGACCCCTACTTCATATGTAGATGTACTTGGACGCGACAGTTATTAAGATAGCTCCCCAGGGACGAATGTTGCATTAGAACTCCAGAAAAAGCATTGCTTAACAACCACGAGAAAGTAAAAATTAAACAAATTATTTTCATTTTTAACTAGGTGTCACATTTCTTTAAACAAGAATGTTTTGCCAAAATGCTTACACATTCTCTTCAATGATATTCACCATGATCTGCTCGTGACAAGATATTTTTGTCAAGATATTTTGTGATGAGACAGAAAGTAAATAGAATTGAACTCATTAGTTTCCCTAAGGCATTTGTACGAACTGAATATAAACAGAGTCAATCGTAACTCGAAATAGGTTTACCAATATACACACAAGCGCGTGCACACACAGACACAGACACACAGACACAGACACACACACACACATATATATATATATATATATGATAAAACATAAGACAAACAATGCTATATATCATTATAATTATCTATTTTCTCTTCTAGTTGCTACTATGTGATTGTAAGAAGAATGTAATATTTTTAATTAAATATCTTTTTTGACTTTCTAAACCATTAAAAAAATGATACATCAGAAAATAGTTAATAAAACAAAGACGTAATCAAGAACGAACCTAATACACATATTCATTTAGCAAATAGATATGAGACACGATAGATAGATAGATAGATAGATAGATTGGTTTGTTTTGTTTTGTTTTGGTTTGGTTAGGTTTTATAGCCCATGGACCATTGTAGGGCATAAATGTCAAATCCATTTATATACATATAAACAGTTCTATTTCAAACAATTCAGTTTAGAATAAATACACAGTTTCAAAGTCAAAAACAGTTCTATTCAAATTTGTGTGTGTGTTTGTGTGTTTGTGTGTGTGTGTGTGTATTATATTTCTGCTTGCATATACAGGGAAGAAAGATTATTTCTCGAGGTATTGTTTACCCCAGTTTTTTTAAAAAGAGAATGACTTCAGAACAGAGAGAGAGAGAGAGAGAGAGAGAGAGAGAGAGAGAGAGAGAGAGAGAGAGAGAGAGTTCTATTAAAGTGAATGGGATATTTATCAACCGTGTGAAGACCTGTCAATTACATTTACATTCCAGCACAATTCCGGCTATCTTCCTTGATTTCCAAATGCTATTTTTCTAAGTGTGTGTTCAAGCATGCTGTTTTTCATCTGGTCATAGAGTTACAATTCGATCAGCTGATAAGAAATTAAGCCAGTCAGTATTCTGAGACGTTATCAAATAACACACCTTGCTTCGATTTCTATCACGTGTCACTTTTATCGCCCCATGGTGACATTCCTTACCCACAAATGTCCCTCTTCGGACAACATAGTCACTAACAAGGAATTTAGATCAAACATCCTCAGACAATTGATCTTTACCAGTGGTCAATAAAAATTTGAAGAAAGAAAGAAAGAAAAAAAGAAAGAAAGAAAGAAAGAAAGAAAAAACCAACGAACAAAAACAATCAGAGGAGAGAAAATAGAAAAGAGAGAAAAGAAAAAAGTGAGATGAAAGATAGAGAGAAGAGAGACAATAAGTCGAGGGTAAGAAAGAAAGAATCATATGTAGAGAAAAAGAGTGGAAATTGGAGTTGGAGAAAAAAGACAAGAGAGCAGAAATAGAGAAATAAGAAGTCAGAGAGAAGTAGAAAGAAATAGGAAAGAGAGAAGAGTTAAGAAGGAGAAAGAAGAGAGAATTTTGTCAATATTTTGTGAGCAAACTGTTCTAGTGATACAAATCATAGTCATTAAATAATTGCAATCACTGCATTTTCGGAAGTACTTCTGAAAAAAGCACAGTAGCTGCTTCTCAAACTAAAGTGTCTCTAAATACCATGAAATTGTGTATAGCAAAAATATATTTAAAAAAAACAGAAAAAAGAGTGAAAATTACTGATCTTAGAAATTTATAGAGCACCGTCTAATATTAGAGGATAAATTTTACAAAGAAAAAAAGAAGAAAAAACTGGAAGCATTCTTAAAATTTGTTCTATGCTATGGTAATTTTTAAAAAAATCAATGCTAAAGGTAGTTATAGAAAAGCGTATATATTAGAAGAAAAAATCGTCTTCAAAATTGGAGAAGAAAATTTTAAATTAACGACATTATCGTCTTAATATTGATACAGAATATTATATGATGTATACAGAACATTTTTAAAATAACTTTAGCATATTAACAACCAAACAATTTCAATTTATCACATTGTTCAATTGCGATTTTTTTTCCATTTTTGCTACGCATCAATCACAAATCGGTTTCCTTATTCTAACATTGTTGTCGAACATATTCTATAGATTCTCAACGGGACTGAGATTTAGACTTTAAGCAGGTCACGCGATAACCTTGGCGTTTTCAGCTTCGAAGATTTGTTTTGTCCATTTTGGAGAAACACAAGGGACATTATCATGCACTAAGATGAGCCTAGGAGCAGGATATACCCTGAAAGAAGAAACAACATGCAGTTCAGTAATATTCTTATACACTGCAGCATTTAATCAAATGAATATACAAACACTAGTGCCAAAGAACATCCACCACATTACCACTTTGTAATTTAATTGATTTTTTTTACACATTTGGAAAGTATTCACTCATCTTACTGCCGTCTGATCTCCTGCCAAATCAAACTGTTTCATCAACGAAGAAGATTCTTGTTCAATTTCCATCGAACAAGACCAAGTGCTTCTTGTTGATAAGAAGTTCGACGGCAGGAGAATGCACAGGAAGTCCTGTTTCATATAAACGACGTTACATTTTCATGCGAGACACTTTCAAGCCAAACTTCTCGGCTACCGGCGCAATAAGCGCCGCTGAGTCTAAATAGTCCACTGAGGAGATATTTGAATTACTTGATTCTATTAAAGAAACGTTTCATGCAGTCACCCCGATGTTTTAGCTGACTTAAAGGAGTCAGTATCGTCAAAAGGCTTTACAATTCTGAAAATTACGCTCTAAGAATTATTAGGTTATTTTTCAATAGAAGAAATAATCATTCCCTGTGTCATTAGAGTGAGAATCTGGATGTTAAGGGATTCAATAACTTTGCAACATCTTGTCATCATGATAACTAAGGAAGCAATGTTGCAAATGAATGAAGAATACTTTTTACATTGCAATACTACCATATTTGGAGCTATTATCTTTTTCTTTTTTTTTTTTTTTTATAGAAATCAGCAATAAATATAAATGACAATGTTAGTAATCTAATTTTGAACGATACTCTTTTTCGTGATAGATAGTTTTTATTCTATGACTTTCTTTATCCTTGGTTCTTTTCATACAATTTTAGAACAAATTTATGAGAATATTTACAGCAATTTTTAACACGATCGAAACCGGAGACTAGGAAATTTTATTTTATCTTTTATTTTTTAAGTTTTGTTCTTTAATATCGGAAACGTAATGTGTATGTGAGTGTACGCGCACGCAAAACACTTGTTTGCTATTTAGAGGTCACATCACATAGATGTTTAACCTAGAACATATACTACGTTTTACTGTTGAGAAACAGTGCTACAATAGTTGGACAGCCACTATTCTTACCCTGTTTTAACAGATTAGCTTATCATCAAATGAATGGCAGATCGTTTCATAAGACCATGTATATTTGCCTGATATTTTTATAACATTTTGTTTCATTGTCCGAAACAAACTATTCTTACTAGTATACATTGATCGTTTCAATGTTTCCTCACATAACCGTCTGGAAATGAAAACGAATTGTTTGTTTTTTTCTTAAATATCTTGTTCTCCTTTCTGTTACAACCGATGTCATTTCTAGGAAATTTCTTAACTTGTTACCATCATTTCTTTCTTATGATGCTGTTGTATAGTAACTCGTGCCACGTAACTTCCGCTATCACAGAAGTATAAAAGACGCCGAGTTTCGGAAGCAGAGAAAAGCAGAGACAGAGAGCTCTGGAAGGACATCGGTCATTAGTAAGACTAACTTCGGACGTAACACCTCCAGCGCGAGACTTATAACCCTAGTCGGATTGTACCACTTGAGTTAATAAATAATTAACTCTATTTCACTGTGTATCTTTTCCTTACCACGATATAACAGATGCCGATCTATAATTCAACTGAACAAACGGTGTATATTTCTGCACAATATAAGTTTTAGAATACAGGAGCCAAACGATATATATATATATATATATAGGACAAATATATATATATATATATATATAGGACAATATATATATATTTATATATATATATATATATATATAGGACAAATATATATATATATATATATATATATATATATATAGGACAAATATATATATATATATATATAGGACAAATTTTTCTACTATCTAAAAAAATGAATATCTTGTTTCAAGGAGATATTCTGCATAACAGAATTCTCTGAACAAATTAAGTTGCTGAAGAAACGCTTTGAGTCGGTATTCAAATGTAGATTAAAAAAAACCCATTTTCTTTCTTTTATGGCATATCAACCTTTATGGTTTATTGAATGCCAAATCTATCCTTGTAGCAAAACAGTAAGTGGTACTATTTAACCTATCGCTGAGAGGATGAAGTGGTTCATACTTTTCCAAAGGGCATTAGTCAGAAAATAAATTTCGAAAAGTGACTGGAGTTCGAACTCGGTTACCGCAAAGCCGCAGGCCAGCACTTTAGGAATTAGACCGAGGGAATTTCTTTACACTCTAATTTACATCAGGTGATAAATAATTTAAATCTTAAAAGGAGAAAAAATTGTTTATCGCATAACTACTTTAAATCATGCGACATATTTTAATTGGCGATAAGCATTTCAAGATATACGGGCCACCCAATTGTTTACGTCACGTGACAATTTGTAAAATATTTGAACGAAAGTATTGAAACGGGAATATAATTACTTTCTTACCTTCTCCATTTTTCTGCCGATTGAAACTCCAATAATAGGGAATCTTTTTTTTTTTTTATTAGGGGGTTATCTATTATATTCCTCAAGTTATAAAGTTTTGAGCGCTTTTTACTTTTTATTTGTTATTCAAACACACACACACACACATAGATAGATAGATAGATAGATTATGCAGTTTAATTTTAGTTTAAATATGCTATTTTTAAGACGGTGTTGTATTAAAAAAATCATCGAAAAATCATTCGAATGTTTTCCTCGCATTTATCGTTCATTATTATTTATGTATTTATTTTTTGTATAGGAATTTTGCTCTGGTTACAACCGTTCGAAAAGATTATCGCTCCTCCATAGAGATCGGGCAATTTTTTTAGACACAGTCCAATCATTTTCGTCAGTTAGGAAAAACATTGGCAATGTTTCTATAGGTAATCTGCCTAGAATACATTATACGAACGTCAATATATCAAATTTAAAAAAATGGTCTTATGCTAAAAAAGGCAAAAAGCAGACGATATCCCGCAAAAAGTGTTACTGATCCAGACTTGGCAGATGATTTAGTGCTTTTCGCAAATGCATCTGAATGAGCTAAATGTGTGCTGCATAGCATGGAACAGGCCACAAGAGACATTGTCTTAACATGAACGCAGATAAAACAGGGTTCGTGTGTTTTAATCAAGATGGAGCCATCTCTTCATTAAATAGCAAGACTCTGAATTTTGTAGACCATATCATATTCCTCAGTAGCAATAGCTCATGAACTCAAGGCGATAACATACGCATAAGAAAAGAATGGATTGCTTTTGACAGATTAACAATCATATGAAAATCTGTTCTTTCTGATAAAATAAAACATAAATTCTTCTAAACAGTAGCTGTGTCAGTACTGTTGTATAGTTGCACCACAAAGACTTTAACAAAGCTCTCAAAGAAAAATCTAGATGGGAACTGCACAAAGATGCTGCGTGCAGTTTTGAAACAAATCCTGGAAGCAGCACCCTACAAAACAGCAGCTTTATGGACACTTACCTTATATCTCACAGGCCATTGCATGATGAGCAAGACTTCCTGGGAACTACTGGTGATGTAAGAACGAACTCATAAGAGAAGTTCTCCAATTGATTTCTACATATGGGCACTCTAGTGTTGACTGAGCAGAAAAAACTTACACTCATCATCTCTGTGAAGATACTGGGGTCTGTCTAGAGGGGATTAAGAACGATAACCGATAAGAACTGATGATGAGATAGAATGAGTCAAGAGAATTTATGCTATCAGCACGCGTTGATGGAATATTTTATTGTCTTTTTGATCTACCATTTATTGTTAGTGTCGATGGAATAAGATATTGAAAATGAATATATTATTATTTGATCTTCTGCCATTTATTGTTAGTGTTTAGGAAGTGAAATACTGAATTTCACTTGTTGTTGGTGATAGTTTATGTCATAGATTTTTTTTAAATTTGGACACTTTCTTTAAATGACAAAAGGCAGTAGCTAATCTCATTTGAAGTTCTGAGGTGAAATATTGCAGTTTGGGACACTTTTTTTTACGTGCATTGTTTTCTTTTAGCCACTGTATTTCGGATTGACTAATCGTTGTCAACGAAAACATTATCGACTTGAAATGGCTTAAGATTATCTTGTGATCCAAATCGACGTTTACCGGAGGAAAAAATCCAAAAACCATCAGCCGGGATAACATAATTGAGGATGCAAATAATTCTTCGAATAATGTCTGTAAACTTTTCTGAGTTTTTCTAAGAAAAGTTTCATTTTAGCAACGAATGATTTTTGGAAGAACTTCATTAAGCATTTGGTTAGGCGTGCTTGTCTCAAATAGGTTAGCATTTGATTAGGATTTCTGGTTTGGATAGCAGATTTACTAGAAGATTTTTCTTTCAATTTTCCAAATCAACTTTTCATTTCTACAAATGACCGGAATTATAGAAAATGCTATTTGTTCTATTTATTATTTATCTCATCATCAAAAACGGGCGATAAAAATGCTGAGAAGACAATGAACACGGGATAACTGGAATAAACAGTACAACAACATTACAAAATTATGTATATAAAAAGAATATCATTATCTTTATTAATTTTGACAAGAATCATCCGTTATTTTCTAATTTAGGTTCCTTTGTCAATGATTATTATTCATAATTTTCATTTGTATCATTCTTCCTCTTATTAATTCTTGTTCTTTTTCTTTTTACAAGTCAAAATTATTAATCATAATGACAAATACAACTTCAGCTAAAAACAATATATTAATAAATAAATAAAATCCAAATTAAAAAAAAAACAAACTATCAAGAACCTCTTACATCGCAGTGGCAAGATGTGACATGGTCTTCAGATTGATGCAGGGTCCCTCATTAGTATAGGGTGTTTGTGACAATTATTGTCCAGCCCTGTCGACATTCCCATTTTTGAGTCCCTCAGTTAATGACTCTTACTATACTTCTTTTAGTGCAATCGAATTTTGAATTGGTGCAGAGACCGGAATCAAGATTAATTTGGGAATTTTCAAGCAAAATACCTGAAAATCAGAGGTACAGCCTAAACTTTGCTTAGGTTGACACAAGCTAAAATTGAAGATAGGAAGATTGTGTTGCACCAATCATCCATATGAGGTGGGCGAGTTTGACTTTAAAAATACATAGGCACACATATGTGTGTGTTACTTCTACTGAGTAGAAAAATATAAGTATCAATAAAAATAATTGACAATAATTTCTTTGTTTATCCTCTATATAAATATGAATCTACCAAATTTACAATACCCAGTTATTGGGGTGGGGGATTCGCTAAAAATAAACAATTATAAGCGGAAATTTTGCGAGATGGAATGAATTGTATAAACTTTAAATTTTCAAACATGAAAAGAAAAAATATTTATGGTATTAAAATTACAATTTACATCTAAATGAACATTACTAATAAAATTTTCAGGAATTTCTTCAAGTTGGAGATTTGAAATAGGTATTTAGTTAAGAATAACAATTTGGACAAAAACATGAATATTTAAATCGATAGGTGTCATTTTTTAAAAAATTCAGAAGTTTTCATAGACTAATGATAACTGTATACGATGATATAGAGGTCATAATAAAGAATATCTTTTCTGTTATTTGGATTTATTTTTATAGGATAAATTACCGTTTGTCACCATTCATCACGAATATTCAATTGACAACAAAGATTGTAAAGTTGATATCGTTAAAAAATATGAAATAAGTAGAAAAGATAATATGTATATGCGCGTGCACGGACGTGTGTTTGTGTGTGTTTGAGAGAGAGAGAGAGAGAGACGGCGAGAGAGAGAGAGAGATTTGAGGTAGAGAGTGAGTATAATTCGTCTAATAAGTTTCAAGTTATATTTTGATTAATATTTTTAATTGAAAAGAAAATGACAAATATGATCTTGAAATTAATGACTCTGAAAACTTATCATTCGCTTATACTATTTGTAGCTAATTATAATAACACTTTTGAAAATTAGGAAAAGTTCACGCAATTAGATGAATTTGATATATATATATATTCATCATACAACATGTGAAAGTACGTACGATACCCTGTCCTCTTCAGCTATATATCTATCTATCTATCTATATATATATATATATATTTATATATAATGTGTTGCGACATAGTGTTAAGCAAGTTCGAACTCCAGTTGCGCTGTTGCAATCACTTGTGAATTAATACTCATGGGAAAGCTAAGAATCTCTTTTTCCCTCCAGCTATGGGTTAAATAGTAATAATATTATTCTTTATCGAGAATGGCGTTTGCATTAAATAATCAAAGAAGGCTGATATGCTATTAAAGAAAGAAAGTAAACCAAATATATATATATATATATATATATATATATATATATATCCCCGAAATAAGTCCACCCCAAGAATGTTTCGTAAGAGTTAATTTTCTTCTAAACTAAATATTATCATCAAGTCGTTCCGATTGCACAGATTCACTTGACAATCTCATATCATCCATCACTATCGCCTATCGTTCTTGGTAGATCTTCCAGACGGAATCTGTGTCTGCAGAGAATAGATTATTTAAGTTTTGATGGATGGTCAACGCTAGTAAAAAAGTCCAATGGAGAACTTCACTTATGATTTCTTTGTCTATTTAATCAGCAGTGCCTAATATGGCCTATTCGTCTTATTTGGATAGTTTGTGAGATGAGAGGCCAGCAGCCGTTTAACTGCTGTTTTGTAGGGTACTGCTTCAGGGTTTGTTCAAAACTACATGCAGCATCCTTGTGTAGTTTCCATCTAGCTTTTTTTCGAGAGTTTTGTTAAGTCCTGGTGGTGCAGCGCTACAATAATACTAACACCGCTACTTCTTTGAAGAATTTCCGTTTTATTTTATCAGAAAGAACAGATTTTCATTGGGTCGTTAATCTGTCAATAACAATCCGTGCTTTTCTTATGCGTATGTTAACATTGATTTCAATAAATGAGATAATGTTATCTAGAAATGTGAAATGGTCTACTAATTTCAGAGTCTTGCTATTTAATGAGGAGATGGCTCTATCTTGATTCAAACACACGAACCCTTATTTGTCTGCTTTTATGTAGAGGCCATTGTACACATTCGGCTTGTTCAGATGTATTTGCGGGATATCGTCTATTTTTGGCCTTTTTGTGTGAGGCTTTTTTATTAGATCAATTCATCTTCGTATTACCCAGTTTTGGCAGATTATGAAGGGAAATGGTGCTAATGTTTTTCGTTGCAGTACTCCAAAGATAATGTCAAAAGAAGTTGGTGTCACCACCGGGTGAGTGAACCATTGCTTTGCTTTTGTTTTTTTGTTTTTGTTTTTTTGTTGAACATCATTATAGTGGCAACAGTTTCTCTGAGGAGAGCATATAATAGAAGTATTTTCTCCGTCTTTTTTCTGTCTATAGAATCAAAATACTTTCTACAATTATACTAACGATAGAAATATTTGCACGTATCCCTTCGAAAATTGGACGAATAGTCAGAAACTATGAAGTGATGAATCGATTTCTGCAAAAGCTCTTTTAATTTTTCCTAAATTTTTTTCAACTTCAGATTGGATGAGATTGAGAAACAGGGTATTATAAATATTAGCAGCAGGCGTCGGTAGTTCTTAGTGATTCCGAAAAAAACTTTCTTGGAGAAAGAGAGAATACAGCCTTTCATCCATTTTTCTATTATGTTCTATTTATTTCACGAAGTATTTCCTTTTTGGAATATAGAAGACAAATAAAGTCGAGGCCTGCAACCTTTTCTACTAATATTTTTTTTCAGAACTACATCAGGTTCTTCTTTGAACTGTTCAAATTGGATGTCTAGTAGGATTATATGATATCGGAAGGATTTCTAACCAGATTCTTGAAGTGTTCTTTCTATTCCTGGCGTCTTTTTTATTGTCTGGCAGCTTTAAATTTTTCTCTCGGGGTGCTTTTTCTACCGTTAACTTCATTTACTGTCTGAGCTTTGTTAAGTTTTTGCATATTGATGTTTATTGCGTTTCTCTTATCAAACAAATATGTTTTTTATATTCTCTCTTTTTCATTTATTGCTTTTGACTCTCAAGGAACAGCAAATTTCGCTCTTGGTTTGGATAATATTCAATCAGCTTCTGCTTCTAAGAGGGCGGTCATAAAGTTTAGATATTCATCATTTGGCGTATGTCTTTCATGTCTTCTGAAAATTATCAAACTTGTTTCATCAAGTTACCGAATAGTGATTGCCTATCGGAGACAAGAAGCGGTGTTAACAGTATTAATAGGCCATATCTAAAAAACGAAGAGTCGTTGAAAAAGCAAGTAATTTTTAAAACTCTAATTGCTTTGCTTTTTCAAAAATGTCCCAGCTTTCTAAACAGTCACAAAATAAAAGAAATGAAAATGGTGGAAAGTAAGGCAAAAATGTTGTCCACTGTATAATACTTGTAAAATGTATTTTGAAAAAAATTAGTCTGTAATCGAGGAAGAACTTATAAGAGGAGGAAGGAAAGTAATGTTAGTAGCACTACAAATATTAATAGGGCATTTTAGAAGAGGAAGGATCATTGAAGAAGCTATACAAATCTGTCCGTAAGATTTTAAAATGTAACAGCATTCCGGACTTTATCTAAGTTAAAACTTAGAAAAATATCTTATTACCGATTTGGAAAACTCACATTATTAAAACTCAACAAGTTTTGTACTGGAAGTGTGTTAAACTCCGGTCAAAACGAAGAGGTCAAATTCCGTTTCAATTGAATATGCAGCCTCCATAATCATTCAGTTATCTTGTTTTGGCATTTCACTGGATAATAGAGTTTACTGGAGGAGACTGTTATACGAGTCATTCAAGCATATCATAGTAGAAACCATGGAATGCAGCATGGTGAACGTGAAATAAGATGCATGAATCCTAATGCTGGGCGGAGAAATTCATTGGTCAACGGCCATGATCAAAGTGTTCAGTCAGGAAATTACTGCTACTCATCCATAAGAATCGCGTCTATTGATAAGAAAAATAATCGTATAAAGATTACCATGAATCAAACCCAAGCTAAAGGTCCAAATTTCATCGTTCTTCACCCGGGTTAACAAAGAGGACGTTTTACTGAGGCAACTTTGGCCCCAGTCTTTGCTACAGACTCCAAATCCAAACCAAACATACAAGGATTTTATTGTTTCTATTTGAATATTAAACAATCAAAACAGAAATTACTAAGTATTATTTATTTACAAATTCTACTGTATTGAAATTTTGTATCCAAAACGATGAATATGCAACATTTGCAAAATGGTGTATATTTATGCAATTTTATTTTTAGTTACTGAGATTTAATGCTGTAGATTTTGTCAATAAATAAGGTATAAAGGTCTACAAGAAACAGTAAACCCCTGGCATCTTTGGTTTAGACAAAATTAACATTTCGATAAAAAAAGGTGTAGGGGTTGATTTATTTATGGATGATACTCTACACACACACACACACACACACTCTCTCTCTCTCTCTTACGCACGCACGCACTCACGCACGAACACACACACATAAGCACACACACATATACTCCCGATATCACTTCAAGCTTTTCTTGTTTTATTTTACGTTACGATCGAGATACGTGATTACTTCATTTCGTCCATAAATTATTTGAACATTAAGAAAATGACTGGTTCTTAAATTAAGTGTTTTATACCCAGAAGACCATTGTGAACGAGTAAGTTTTAGATATAAAGTGATTTATTCCATGATTAATAGACAAATGAGTTCAATTTTGTAATTAAAGGTAATTTCTCGGTGTCTAGTGACTCTAAAACATTTGTGAATTTAATACTTTACTTTAATTCTCTTAAAAATACTGAGAAGTGTCTTGTTTGGGTCAGAAGAGAAAAAAATACTTGAAGTAAAAGTGAGGGATGATGATGTTTCAAGCTTCTTTCCGATGTTTCAACAGTTTCTCCAAAATTAGAAACTTCTTTATCACTGAAATCTGCCACATTTTGAAGAATCCTGATTTTTCTGAAAAAAAGCGTGGAAACGATCTAACCAGAAAATAAAGACTTTTTAGTAACGAGATGACAAATTGTAAGAGATACTAAATCCATAAAAAAAAAGTAAAACAAGTAATAAGATCTTCCGTCGGAGGCGTGTTTAGTGTAACGTTTATCATCGTAGAGAATGGAATCGGCAATCCGAGTTTAAATCCTGGATGAGGATGTTTGTGGACAGAAGATTGATTTTTAGGTGAATAGAGCAAGTTACAATTCAGAGTTTTCCTTCTTTTAGATTGGTTTATTTACCGACAATACTAAAAAATCCATTCTGTCTAACAGTTTACTCATGGCGGTAGAAGAGATGGAATACTGTCTTTCCTAAGGGCATCATATGCCTTGTTGGACTATTCTTGCTGTAATTAAGTGTTATCATATTTGAGTCTAAATCTTTCTTTCTTTCTTTCTTTCTTAAAATCTCCATTGAGATAGTGGTTAACGTGCTGGACAGTGACATCGTAGTTAAAGTCTCCATTTTTATACTAGGCCAACTAAGAAGGTGAACGTAACATAAGGAAATGCAATCAGCGAAGCAAGTTCAAATTCGGAACGAGGCTGATTACTTTTCACCTTACACTAATACCCTTGGAAAACGTAGGAATCCATCTGTTTTTCCACAACCTATGGGTAAGTAGTTGGGAAGATTGGGTTCTTTATCCTTGGTAAGGCAACCAGTGTAGAAGGGAAACTCTGAATTTGAACAACAGTATACCGCTTAAAAAATTGCCCTTGAGTCGCATCCCACCTGTGGCGGAGGGTCGGGGAAAGGCAAACAAAATCTTCCGTTCGCAACATCTTAGCCTGTAACTGTCACTTGGTACTGCTAAGAGCTAAGTGGAAAGTGTACTTATGTTAACGGCACAAAAAAGCCAGATGGCATTAGAGAGAAATAATCCTCAAAGGGCATCATGATCCGCAAAATGTGAACTAAACGCTTGTAAAGTGTTCCATTTATGACGGGAATCATTTTCATCACCAAAAACTTACACTTGTAGATTTGACGGTGGAGGTAACTTTACTGGTCGTGAGTTACACTAATTAGTAATTGTAAATGGATCTCTGACAGCATTCATATATTGAAAACAAATGCTAGAACAAAGATTGACCCAGAAGCTGCCAATTAATGGCGAGAAAAAAATTGATCTTTCCGTAAAACAGCGTGAGTTGCCATTCTGCAAAACAATTGTTTTATAATTAGGAACTGATTTTTTGGGGAGTGGGGTAATTGTGTGTTTTGCCTGGTCTATAATCCACAGTCCCATGAAAAATGTTTGAAAAATGATGGCGAGAGACGTAACATCCAATATTAAATTTTTGAGGAGATGAAGTATAATTTTCCCATGAAGTATTCATGGGAAAAAGACCTTCAATTTTTAATCTCTAAATTGGCTATCTCAGAGACAGATCGTGACATTTTGGCTTTGAAGGTAAAAGCTGCAGCCAGAAAGGATTAACTTTTTGCTAAATAATATTTTGTTGATAAAAACTATAGACTTTTGAACTGGTTTTTATGAATACTGGGAATAAATCTGTCACGATTACATACACACATACACACACACATATATATATATATATTATTGGAAATGTCGTCTTGAAATATGGTGAATGAAGAATATGCCTCTACGTTTTAAAACCTTATCCGAAATATCTACACCACAAACCCGTTGTTATTAATGTGTAGAACACTTTTGAGAGTCAAACATTTCGACACATCAAATAGGTGAATGGGAGAATATAATATTGGAAAATACTAGTAAGAATCTGAAGCAAATATCTGTCCATCATTCAAGATCTAATACAATTATATCTTAAAATCCTTATTTACGGAGGTCTTCCTTATATATATATATATGTATATATGTATGCAGGGTATATTCAATGAGTTTCCAGACATTTTTTGTACGGGCATTTAAAATTGTCGTAGACTCTTGTTTCCAATATTTTTTGTACAGGTATTTGAAATTGTCATAGACGCTTGAAAATTGACCATGTTATTGCTATACATTTTATGAGATGACTGACCAATTTTTATGATTTCAGCTTCAAATGAACAGCTACAGCAGCAATTGGAATACACACTACTAAAGCCTGATTGTCACAGCTGGTGAATTTCAAAAATGCAATCTGGGCATCAGGACACTTTAGAAGAACGATATGCAATAAAGTTCTGCTTTAAACTTGGAAAATGCCACAGAAACGTATGGAATGCTTCAGACTGCTTTTGGAGCATCTTGCATGAATCGAGCATCAGTTTTTGAGTGGCATAAGAGATTCAAGGAAGGCACGGAGTCTGTGAGGGATGATGAGAGGTGTGGGAGGAGTAAGGAAGTCAAAAGACCAGAGTTGATTGGCCAAAGGGTTAGGGTTAGGGTTACTATGTTGAGGTTTTAAGGGAGTTCAGGAAGAAATTCCGTCGGAAGAGGCCAGCACTCTTCAAATCTGGTCAGTGGCATTTCGAACAGTCCATAACTCCATCCTTGTCACAGACTATTTGACCAAGATGGGCATCAAGACAGTTCCTCACCCTCCCTATACTTCAGACCTTGCTCCCTGTGACTTTTAGTAATTCCCTAAGCTCAGAGGCTGTCGCTATGAGACGATTGAGGAGACGAAAGAGGCTGTGACGAAGGTCATTGACACACTCACACAAGAGGACTTCGATGGGGGCCTTCCAGAGGTTGTTGGAACGGTACATCAAGTGCATTGCAGGCGGAGGAGATTACTTCGAAGGGGACTAGAGTTTCATATGTGTACTATCAATAAAAGCGCCCATACGAAAAAAGTCTGGAAACTTATTTAATGAGCACTTTGTTGAAGGAATTAATGGCTGCCATCCGCGTAATGCAAAACTCTTCTAACGAATTGAGCACTCCGGTATCCGGTAACACAAAATGTAAACAAACGCAAGCTAATATATAATGCGTTATAATTCCCGAGTTGGCGTAGGTTGCCTAGTGGCTGAGCGGTAAGATGCTAAGTCTAACGTAAGGTTAAGCGGGTTTCGATCGTAGCCTAAAACTTTCTGCGTGTCTAGCCACACTGAAGAGTTGTGATGTAACAGTTTGTATGTGGATGACAACATATTTATATATGTGTGTGAGTGTGATAATGTACCCATGTATTGACTTATTTTTATAAACTAGCTTCAGGACAGATATTATCGATATAAACATTGCGGTGTTTCTATAATTTTTATGGATAACTTGCAATAGTTGGCGACGTTAGTCGAGGGTGACTCGAAGGCTCCCTTTTCAATAGCTACAAAACCAAGGTGTATGGGAGGGCGCTTCTCCATTCCTTGGATTGCTTCACTTTACTCTTGATCCGTACCTTATAATGTTGAGTGTTAAGTAAGGCGGTATCAAGTACCATTTTTTGAGTCTTTGGTATGACTCGACCTGGGATTGAACCCTGGTTTCCTGGACCACTGGCGAACATTCTATTCATTTGGCCAATAGTCCTGTTTAACTCGCTATAGTTTAATCTGATTATATTGGAAAATAAAAACATTTACATACAAGCTGAATATTCTATTGCCCAGTCGGCTGGGGCTGCAGAATGCACCGACTGCACCTCTGCAGAAGGGTAAGACCCACCGAATGAGTGTCCTGATGTGACACTAAACAATCTGATGGTGAGGTTCCAGTAATACTGGAGCTTTTGGTAATGCAGAGTATCCCTCCATTGCCTTCGCTCACAGATCCACTCTTGCCCGAAGTGGTAGCAGCTGACATGGTCCTATCTATGGGACAAATAGAACTAATCTATGAACTTATGCTAAACTGAATTGTTTGAAATGGAACTGTTTTTGTATTCTAAACTGAATTGTTTGAAGTAGAACTGTCTTGACATTTTACTGAGAGTAAACAAAAACTATACTTATACTAATTTTCCTGCAGATAGAATTCTATTAAAAATGAGTAAAAATGTGTTCCTTGTTTATTGATTATTGATTTAAATTTGAACTCCTTTATTCCCCCAACTATGGGTTAAAAAGTACCACTATTGTTCTACAAAGGATGACTTTGGCATTGAATAATTCACGAAGGTTGATATGCAATTTAACAAAGAAACCGAAACAAACCAAAAATAAGTTTTACATTACTTTGAATTAAGTTTTCTTGTTAAACATGTATTTAAACTAATTCAATTTATTACCAGCTACATGTACCACTGGGGTTACATGAATTATTTACGAAATAATTTAGTCAATTCCAATATAATATGCGTCTGTTAAGGCTTTTAAACAAATAGTCATTGCGAATTAAAAGCAAGGGCAAGTAACTTCAATTCATTATTTTGATGCTACTTAGTTCGTCAGACCAATTTTGTTTTTTGTTTTTGTTTTTGTTAATGAGATTTTAGCCCAACCTCCCATCCCGTGATGAAATTAACTATAATATTCTTCTCCTAAATCAGCTATATATATATATATATATATGGAGGAAAATTGAAAAAGAAAGAAATCCAAAGTGAAGAACAAGTTCTGATTATGGTTTATGAAAACCTAAACTTTGTAACGTCGACTTTCTTTCACATTTTCAATTTTCTCCATATTCTCGGATCATTATTTACTTCCTTATACACGCACACACACACACACACACACACACATATATATATATATATATATATATATATATTAAAAGAATCTCCACCTTGACTGGAAAATAGTTGGGTTAAGTTTCAGTTTACTCCATTCAGTATTTTTGCTGTCTAAATAGTTTTTATATCAATAGATCCACGAAAGGGATTTGTCTTTCACTCTTCTTTGTCCCATTCATCATTGTTTTTTTTTCTCTTTCGTTATTTCTTTTCTTTTTCTTCTTTATGGCATTTGCATTTACATAAGGATTGGAGGCATGTTGCCAAATGCTTATTGTCGGAGGAAATGGATACATTGATCCGAGTTCAAAACCTGGGCGAAGCAGTTTGCGTTTTACTTTGCGTTAATACCCTTAGGAAAGACATGAATCTATTTCTCCCTCTAGCTATGGGTAAATAGTTGGAAAGGCTGGGATATTTAGTCTTGGTAAGGTAAACTATCTAAGAGAAAGAAAACTCTGTTAAAAACTCCTTGAAATTTGACCTTGTGTCACATCCAGTCTGTGCCTGGGGATTTGGGTAAATACACCAGGATATAAACTTCTCTGTATTTGTGCTCAGTAATTAACTGACAGCTGCTACGCCTTGCCATCTGAAATGATATAAACAGAGTTTATAACAATGAAGTATATTATGTTTTGGGAGTGTCACTTGAGACATTCTCTTCCAATATAGTAAAAGAAAGGATTGTCTTCATGTGGTCTGTTCTTGTTATTCAGCTAGTAAATTGACTGCTAATTAATAGCTGATCAACTACACAAGGATTCTACGTTCTGTTTTGAAACAAATCCTAGATGCTGTACCCCACAAAACAGCAGTTATATGGCCACTTACCTCCCATCTCATAACCCATCCAAGTAAGACGAGGACTGCTTGTGAAGTAAGGACGACTTTATAAGCGACGCTCTCTGATGAACTTCTACATGTGGGCACAAAAATTGGCCGACCTGCCAAAACTTACATTAACTAGCTTTGTGCGAGTACTAGATGCTGTCGAGGAGAAACTTTGAGCGATAGCCGCTTAGGACGGATGGCGAGAGAGGTAGTCAAGAGAATCCATGCTGTCAGTATGCCTTAATGAATTGTGTTGCGTTTTTTATTGTCTGATATTAGATCTTTGTTGCCAGATGATTAGAGTTTGCAAACGGATTGGGATATGTATCTTTTCTTTTGCCAAATTGCAAGTGGTTGTTGCTAGAGAAGCAAAATGGCTTTCATAACAATAGAACTGTTTCTCTATAATGGTTATTTTTTCTTCAGAAGAGATTCTCTTATCACTCGCTCTCCCTTCCTCCCTCACTCTACTCTGATGTCTTCAATATTGTCTTCAGTTTGTAGCGTTGTAAGCAAATGGTACCGGGACGCGAATAGATAAGTTATCAAAAAGGTCTGCAGCTGAAGGAAGGATGAGTTGAAAAAGTCCAACATCTCTTCCATTGGGCTAGGTGCAACAAGATAGGCTTAATCTAGAACTTAGGATAGATTTTGCCGAGGTCACCACCTTTGGTGGCTGAGAAGAGCAAACCATGTGAAGTTTATTGAAGAATGTGTGCTGTATACAGAGAAGCATGCTTTCGTTAAAAAAAAAGATCTTTACAAATGGGATAAATATGAATTTCCCACAACGGGCCTGGATCGAAAACATATTTCATGAAGTGAAAACATACTGACTCGCCGACAAAGAAAAGTTACAGGTGTAGCGGCCTGTAAATAAAGTCATACTTCTGAAACATAGAAACTTTCATCATTATTGATTTTCTTGAAAAAAGAGTAACTGTAAACAGTGCTTCTTATTACGAACCCCTATATATATACGCATTTGTGAATTGTATAAGAGAAGAAAAGAGAAAAGAGGGAAGATATATATGTGCACCTTTGTGTGTGTGTGTGTGTGTGTGTGTGTGTGTGTGTGTGTGTGTGTGTGTGTGTGTGTGTGTGTGTGTGTTTTAGAGAGAGAGGGAGAGAGAGAGAGAAAGAGAGAGAAAGAGAGAGAGTGTATATGCTCTCGTGTGTGTCTTTAACATTATATCAAATACAAATAAAGATTCCATTTATGTTACCTTGCACATAAGAGGGTAAGCTGAAAAGTTCATAGACTGACCAAGATACTCTCATAGAATGTGACCAAACGAGGTTTATTTTTCAATATAGTCACCCTTGTGGTCCATGTACTTCTTCTATAGTGTTGCACACCTTGGATACTATTGGTCAAAAATGTCATCTATAGCAGATATGATGTCATCATATTTACGCACATCTGATGTTTTGATGGTAATATAAAAATATCATTGTATAAAAGTACTCCTAATTCTTATTTGTTTAATGAAATATAGCTTCATAAGAGTTTTTCACATTTATCTTCATTACATACATACATACATACATACATACATACATACATACATACATACATACATACGTGTGTGTGTGTGTGTGCGTGTGTCACAAAATGAGTATAGTCATTTTCTTTATATAGTCAATATGTATAGTCATCGCATACAAGCACACACATACGCACGCACATTAATAAAAAGGAATTAGTATAAAAATGACTTTCAAGTGTGAAATAATTTTGGTTATTTTATAAGCCTACATTTTTATATATGTCCAATCCTTCCAATCCGCGTGTGTGTGTGTGTATGTTTGCTAGCATTCAACCGACATGAAGTACCTACCATTTCATTTTAATTACGTAAGTAAAACCCACTCTATCACCCCCCTCTCTCTCTCTGTATATATATATACATGTGTGTGTGTGTGTGTGTGTGTGTGTGTGTGTGTGTGTGTGTGTGGTGAATCATAAATTATCACAAATTTCTGTTACATAGTTGAGGAAGTTTTCTAGGCGATCACATCAAATTCTCCTAAAAAACTTAAACACATGGACCCACCAGCCATTTTGGTTGCTTATCTAAAAAGATATAGAAAAAACCTGTAGTTGATTTAATAAAAATGATTTTTCCTCATTTTCCTTTTTATTTTGTACATATGAATTTTATTTTCCTTCAATATTTTTCTTTTTGCATTAATTATAAGCGTGTATCTTGTTTTAGTCTTTCCATTTTCTTACTTTCTTTTTCTTTCTCTTCATCATTTAGCATTTGATCTTCATTATCCCACACCACATCTTCCGCTATCATGATCCTTTATCTTCTTTTTTCTTTCTCTCCTTTCATCTCTTCCTCTTTTAATAATATCACTGCTTCTTCGACAACTATTAGCTGTCGTCTGCTTTTATTCTTAATTCATTGTATTTTTTGTTATGTCGTACATTCGTTTGTTCGTTTCTTCTTCTTCTTCTTCTTCTTCTTCTTCTTCTTCTTCTTCTTCTTCTTCTTCTTCTTCTTCTTCTTCTTCTTCTTCTTCTTCTTCTTCTAACATTTTCTCTATTTTTTGCACACGGCACCTTATACATATTATTTTCTAAAGTACACATTTTCCTCGACATACACACTAACGAACACTCAATCTTATGCTAATTGTTCGACCAGTTCATATATTTTCTTTCTCTATCCCACCATATGCACAATACACTTTTTTACTTTCCTCTCTTTTCTTCTTTCTTACCTTTTTTTTCTATTCCCTTTTCCCTCTCTTCCGATATATGCAAGCTATAGGCAAACATTTATTATTCAGATGGCAGATATATGACCTTACTCCTCTGCCTACGGAGAGTTCATCGTCATCCAATCAGAATTGACGGTGGGCTGCGGAAAGTTCAGACTACGCACAGGTAAGATCTTAGAGAATCGAACACTCTTTGGTGTGAGGACGAGAGATTTTGTCGATGCCTTGTTGGGAGATGCCAGTCTAACTGCCAGGCAGCTAACCAGAGAGTCGCAGTAAAACTTGTACACGATGAACACAATGTAGCAGTGGAGAGAGCGACGAGGAGGAAATAAGCAGCGTGTCTCTGTTGTCATTGGACGACTGAATTTAGTGGTTTATCGACAGTAGAGAGAGAGAGAGACCAATCGGGCCCTTAGTTTTCGGACAGTGTTGAAAACGAATCAAACTTTAAAAAAGAATTATTTTGTCTTTAGATGCAAGCAATTCCAAACAAATCGAACAAGCCTGTATTGTAAATTACACAATATACACAAACCAACTGCACGCGTCTCAGTGCGTACTCTCTCTCTCTCTCTCTCTCTCTCTTTCTCTCGTTCTCTCTCTCTCTCGCTCTCTCGCTCTCTTTTTACACAGATTCATAAATACACAAGGTTATTTATATATAACACGGCGTTACATCGAAGCAGCTATGGAGAGCAGAGTGCATCGTTTAGAACGATTGTTCTGTTATATTCTTCTTGCCTTTGTAGGTTTTGTCGATTTAATCCATGGATCTTTAAGCGGGGACGATAGTAGAGGCACTAGTAGAAGTAGCAGCAACACCACCACAAACGGCAGTAACAGTAACGGCACCGGCAGTAGCGGTAACAGCAGCGGTGAAGGCCGAGGTAGCGACAACAATAGCAATAACAACGACAATAATCGTAATAATAATAATAACAACAACAATAACAATAATAACGGTAATCAAGCAAACAACAGCGGAGAGGACGCTTTTCGACCTGTTCTTGTCGGGCAACACCCATTACCCGATCACCCTCATCATCCCCATCATTTACAACCTGCAACACCACTCCACCACCAACAGCAACAACAAGAACAACAATACAAGAATCTTGTGGACAGTGGTTTATTTCTTCATCTCGATTTAAACAAAGACGAAAAGAAAGTGTCGCAACCAGTTAGCATTATAAGTTTTACCCGGCCGACTCAAAATCCGACGAATTTAACCAGTGACGATAGAGGTCAAATATTTAGGGATGTCACCTCGGACAACAACGATGGAAATGGAACAGTTTCACGAGTTGCAACTAAAAAAGTGGCAAACGTTGCACATTTATTGTGGTTACCAGATGATAAAAGTCATTTACAACAAAAAAGACCGCAACACGTGGCAATAACTAGACACCGCAGACAAGCGACGCTATATAAGAAGACAAATAAAACTAATAAAAAAGTTTACTTTAACAACACACGTGACCCGTACGAGATTTTGAACGCGACTCAAGTAAAAATAAACGTAAAAATTCACAACACGGAGAGCAATAAAAGAGAGCAAAACTACTTTCTTTACAACACAACGAAACAATCTGAAAACCGAATTAAAAAACGCCCTGATATGTTACAGTCCGATCAAGCTGTCACTGTTCGTAATGTCGACAGTGCATTACTGACAAAACGTGAACAATACGGTGATTTTAACCCTCCACTTCAGATCTCGTTTCTGAAAAAACCTCCCAGTCATGACGTGTCCGAAACGGGACACACGTTGACCTACGAGTGTGAAGTCGACACATCGAATCTAACGGTTGACCCTGAGATCTACTGGACAATACCAGATCGCATCACCAAAGAGAAAAAAGGACCTGAGGATTTGTACCCTGGGGAATTTCGTCATGACGTTTACGTTGACAATAATCACACATTGATTATAAAGAACGTTCAAATGGAGCACCGTGGGATGTACATCTGTGTGGCCTCTGTCGGTCAAGTCACTGAAATGGTCACCATGGTTCTACGGGTGATGCGTGTATCTGGCTATGATTTGTTTGTACGACTCATCGTCGGCTTTTCTGTGGCCTTCGTGGTCATTGTCGGCTTCGGATCCGTTTGGATGGTACTACGGGTTCTAAACAACAGAAAACGCAGGTACATGCAATGTAGCATTCATGATACACTTTAAAAAGCTATGAAAATCCCAGGGGGGGTATTGCCACAAATAATAATAATAATAATAATAATAATAATAATAATAATAATAAAACCACTTGTATGATGCCTTTAAAAAATTCCTTCCATATAGAATAACTGAAAAATTAAAAATTCTCAATCATTGTGCAATATATCCATTTCGTTTACTTCTCAATATAATCGGTGTCGGTAACAGAAAAAAAAACTTTGCTTTTAACTTTAAGAATATGCAATACTAAACAGGTGTGCGCAAGCACACACACACACACACACACACACACACACACACACACAGATAGATAGATAGATAGATAGATAGATATTCGTCAATTATTGAAAATGTTATTTCACACAACAAATATTTATTTTTCAACATATCATCCTTCGTGTTAATGATCTTGATTCATTGTTTTCCCAATTCACTTACATAGGTTAAACCTTATGCAATAAACATTTCAGATCAAAATTCTGGAAAGACATGTGTACACACACGCACACATATATGTATATATATAGACAAAGAGATAGATAGATAGATAGATAGATAGATAGATAGATCTTGCATCATATAAATATATGTGTGTATGTGTGTGCATCTACACAAGTATATAAAAGCGGAAAACACTGTCTACAAGACCGTAAAACTTACTCTTATATATTCAAATTTGTAAAAATTATTACTGATAAGAACAAACACTAAAAATCAACACATCTGAAATTTTAAATTTGTTACAAATTTATGTATACCGCACCCAGCAAAACAATGCAGAACTTTTTGAATTCTTGTTCGCTACTTCCAAATCAAAATCTCGTCACTGGAGTTTCCATCCTGTCTCAAAGTTTCCTTCAACCTCTGTCCAATTTTCATGAAAAAAAGCACTGGAATAACTGTGTTGTTAAGGCAAAATATTTTTGTACCTTTTTAATCCTCAACATTAGAATGTTACAAATAGATTTATTTGTTCTTTTCATGGAACATTCGAAATAAACATTGACTTCTCAAAATAGTAGAAACAGATAATTTTAAACGCAAAATGAATTGAAATATTTTTTCTATTAACTTATCACTAAAGCTTTACAAAAGATAAAGTAAAATAACTGTGTTCCAAATTCTTAAATGATGTTACCGTATATACTCATTTAATGGTCGAACTTAGAAGACTGAATTTTAAAGCGAAAAACTAATGTAGACCGATAAAAAGTAATGATTTTCTGAAGTTAAAATTTTAAGAAAATTGTAAGGACCCTTACCTTCAGAAAATTAATTCCATAAATTAATAATATCGTATCCATACAGGAGATCAATTTATAGGCGAGTATATACGGTATTTTCGGTTATTTGTATTTATTGTAAAGCATTTTTGATCAAATTATAAGTTTAAACAAAAGTTTTACGAAATGTTCCCGTTGTGATTTGAACCTAAAACTATAGATAGACATATCTACTATGCATTTTAGTCTGGTGCAGTCATAACTCATTTAAAATAATTTTAGTTTGATATGGCTCAAGGCCAAGTGATTGAGAGAGTAAATGGTGGTAGAAATATAGTCTTGCACGAATCATCTGGGTGAGGATAATTAACCCTTCCGGAAAATCAGCGTGCAAAATTTGGGCCTCAGCATCTGTCTATGATGCTGGTTGTATATACGTAACTTTGTCAGTCTTTAAGTAAAACTAAACCTAATAAGGTTGTAGTTGTGATTTATAAATTTACTTTCAATTAATTCATTGTTGTTTGCCAAAGAAGAAGGCAAGAAGACTGTTATTTTAGAGAATTGAATTTTTTGCTATCACCTGTTCGGATTCCAGGAAAATTAAAATAAAGATTTGTAAAACATAATAGCCGTTCCTGAGGCAGTCAGTCTAGTTTCTATATACTCTCTTATGCGGATATGTTTTACCAATATGTACTATATTAATTTCTATTCGACTATTTACATATCTACCAGAGATACAGAAAATATAGGATAAGTTCTGTTACCGATTATCCAAAATTTCTGATTAATTCCATCTCAATTAACGTCCAAAGACTATTATTATTATTATTATTATTATTATTATTATTATTATTATTATTATTATTTTTCAATTTTATTTTCATTTTCTTACAATGCTTCACCTAGTCTTTACGCAAGATTATTATTATTATTATTATTATTATTATTATTATTATCATTATTATTATTAATGATAATGATAATAACATTAAACGCATATTCCACATGATACATCTAAATTCGCATACAACGTAATGGGAAATTTTTAAAAAATGAAATGATTTATATTTTATCGCAATTTTTCACTGTCCATTACATTCTTCATACAAATTTTAAGTATATATATATATATATATATATATATATATATATATATATATATATATATATATATATGTATGTATATATATATATATATATTGCATGTGCCTCCTCGTAAAGCACTCGCTTGCTTGCTTTTGCTTCCGCACTTCTTCAACTGAGCAACAGCAACCTCTGCTAACGCTACTACAACAGTCCCCTGGTTACACCGTCCCACCTGTTGCAGAATCCTTCAAGTGTTGCTCCGTTCACTCGCCAATTATATTTATAGATCTAATTATCCATATCCGTCCTGAAGAAGAAAAAAAATAAGGTTGTCAATTATTAGTTTATATTTTATGATCTTTACGAAAGTCCATTGCATTGTTTCTTAGATTTGATGAAAATCAAATATTTCTTACGACAACACACACACACACACACACACACACACACACGTGTATGTGTGTGCACATATGTGTTTCTGCGTGTATATGTCCGTATATGTGTACATGCATATTAATATGTATCATATATATAATCCATCATCATGGTCTCAAACAAAGGGGCTTCTCTTAATAATAATAATTATTTTTATATGGCGATGTTTCGTTTTTATCCTTTTTACCTTCATTATTTTATACCTAATCATTTAACACATTCATGTGTACCGGCACACCTATCAACCAGGTAATCACACACACACACACACACACACACACACACACACACACACACACACACACACACAAATACACACACAAACACACACACACACACACATATATATATATGTGTATGTGTGTGTGTGTATGTGTGTGCGCGCGCATGCACGTTTGAGTAAGTGTACATAAACCTATATACATATTCATTCCTCCACATACACGATATTATACTCATCAATAAATAAACACACACGCACATATCCCAACTTATTTACACACACACACACACACACACACACACACACACACACATATATATATATATATATATATATATATATATATATATATATATATAAAGCGTCTCCTTCCCTTCTGATAATAATTTGTTTGACACTGTTTATGAGGCAAATTTATCTTATGAATTCCATTTAATATACAACGACACGATTTCTTTGATCTCGTTCTGAACCTAATGCACCTTAGCCCAGTCCGCCCGAAACTGTAGAATCCGCCGACTTCATCTTTTGCAGAGGTTTCAGATCTCCTCCAACGAGTCTCCTGAATATGACACTAATCCATTGGATCATGAGGCTCCCGTCCTGGAGTTCTGGACAATGCAGAGTACCCTTCGCTGCCATTACTCTCAGTTCCACTCTGACCTGGAGTAGTCGTACCTGTTAGGGTGCCATTAATTGGTCAAATAGAACTATTCAATCATTTACTATACTTTAAATCATTTAACTGTTTGCAAAAAATGATTAATATCAAATAGAATTCTTAGTCTTGAAAAATAATACTTGAAACTATATAGCTGTGTGCAAACAAATGGCCTCTAGCTCATTTAAATCTCTTGTTACTTACAATCTATTCACTAACACATCATACATATAATATATATATATCTAGATCTAACTTTAAATAATCCACTCGGGTTGATATATAATAGAACACGCTCCTTCTCATCTAAAGAATCTTATAAATGAGGATTTAGAGCTCGGACAAATTACACGTATTTAATAAACTAGCACACTCATTTTCCAGCGATGGGTAAATAGTAGGTCAGACTAGATTCCTTATCCTTGGCTAGACGACAAGTCTACGAGAAAGAAACTCTGAATTCAAACCGGCTGCACTCCGCTGAAAAATTGACCTTTTGTCATATCTAGCCTCTGGCGTAGGGGGGTTAGGTAAATACATAAGTACAAATCCGAATGAAGAGGGAATGAAAGCCCAAACGATTCCAGCCTTGAAGCCAATACACCTGACGAAATATTGATATTTATATATATTATTTTCACCTATAAAAAAAAAAAAAAAGCAAACAAAAAAGAAAAGATCTAATGTGTGAAATTTAGTGTAGATTGTGTCGCAACATTTTTACGAATTTAAAAGGTTGCCTGATTTGAAAAGCATTATTCAAAATACGGGCTATTACCTGGGAAAGTCAAAAATACTCAACGACCTTAGATAATTGCTCCATGAAAAAATGGAATAATTGTAGATCCAACTTGTTTGCTGAATGAGCCATAGAAACATTCCCATTAAACTTGAAAACTTAATCTAAACAAAACAAAAAGTGTATATATTCCACAGAGTTGGATTTTTTTTTTCAAAATGTGTGATGTCGCTCAATTTGCATGAAAGCTTCTTCATTTTCTTTCGGGTTCGATCGCCATCTTGCAGTTGGTCTATTTCTGTCTTTGTTCATGAATAAGAATCACAATAATTATCAAGTTTCTTTGTTTAATAGCATATCAACCTTTGTTGGTTATTTAATGCCAAAGCCATCCTTCAAAAGAACAATAGTGGTACTATCTAACCCTTAACTGGGAGGATGAGGGAGTTCCTACCTTTACCAAGGGTATTTGTTCAAAAGTGAACGTAATAGCGCAACTGGAGTTCGAACTCACTTACGACAACTCAGTAGTCCATTGCTTTAAGCATTACACCACGAGGACATCCCTCACGTAATTATTTTGACGTCACTGGATTAAAAAATCTGAACAAATACAACAATTTCACAGTCCAGTACGTTAACCATTACACCACGATAACTCCATGCCAGTATCATCAATGTTACACTTAAATTCAAACTGAGAAATGTCTTCTAGAGATTATGTATATTTATTTCATTTGTCATCATATATAATGTTTTTTTATATCAGCATCTGCATGGATAAAAAAAATTGATGAGTTCGAATCCAGGACAATTAGCCCAGTGGAAAATTTGTAAAGTTGCATAACTAATTTTCTTTTGAGATCAATTGAATTAGTCTGTATAAAAACCCATGCCATTCCTCTCCCCCACTGCCTCTCTTTCTCTCCCTCTCTCTTACTCTCATTTCTTTTTATTGCTTTTTCTCTTTCGTTTTCCTCGTTTTTCTCTTCTGCTTAGTTTTTTCACAGTTCTCTAATGTTTATTTCTTCAGTTCAGGCTTCGATTTTTGTCTCTCTTCTTCAAAGTCTACTCTTTTATGATTCTCGGTCTCTCTGTCGCAGTATCTGTCTGTCTGTCTTTCTCTCTCACACACTTCCCCCAATTCTCTTTCAAACTTCTCTTTCTCTTCCTACCAATACGTCTCTCCCTCCCCATCATATTTTCTTCCTTTTCTTACTCTTTTTGTAATTACAAACTGAATAAGAAAAAAAATGTTTAATTTAGCGAATATATCTTTTGTATTTCGTTGCCTTTGAATAATGGGATCATGCAGTATGGTGAACGTTAACAAGCTGGAATATCAGATCATTTCAAAATTGTGGCCCTGAGGCAGATTATGGTCAAATTTGTAAATATCTGTAACTTAATTTCGAGAATTATATTTTTGTACCGCAAAAAATACTCAAAATCATTTTGAAACAGTGAGTATTTATTTGGTCAGTAGATGTATTTCTTTTCAATTAAGTCAGAAGATAATGTCTATTTCTACTCCATAAAGGCGTCGGCAATACAGAAGACGTTGATTCAAAAAATATATCTCCTTCATAGAAAGATTCATAGACATCCACACGCAGCCCATTTACTAGTCACCCCCCTCATATATATATATATATATATATATATATATATATATATATATATATATATATATATATATATATATATATATATAATTTAGAATAACATAGACATAGTTTTAACAGTGCTTAGTGATTGTCAAGACATCTTGGTCTGATGATCGCCATCAGCAAGAAACTGAGTCTCCAAGCGCCTTTGATTTTTCGGCTACTTATCCTAAATTATATATACATATACACACACACACACATATATATATATATATATATATATATAAATATATATATATATATGAGAAAAAATAAGAGAAAAAGTGGATAAGCCAAAACACTGACAAAAACATTTCGTCTTTCTTTCAAAAAGACTTCATCAGAATAAAGACGAAGTATCTTTTTTGAATCCGTTGTCAGTGTTTCGGTTTATCCACTTCCCCACTCATTTTTTCACATCTTGTCGGATTTACCAAATCTATGATTTCTCAATATATATATATATATATATATATATTTTAATATTGGGCACCCTTTAATTATGAATATTTCAAACTACATTTTATAGGCATGTATATTTTAAAGAAAGATCAATTTGAAAAAATTTTATTGATGTTTTACCTGTGTTGTAACGTTATCAAAACACAAATGATTTTATTTAAAAACAAATTGATAGAAAGAGGGAAAAGAAACGTAACGAACATTAAGTGTCAAAATTTTTAAACATTTAAATTCAGCTGCATTGCCATAGAAACCAGACTTTAGCCAAACATGTTGGTATTTGCTGTTTAGATCTTTCAATATTGTACATTTTATAAACAGTCATTTAATGAAAATATATTAGGATAAGCCGGAAGTATATTAATTGCTGAGAATTTCTAAATTATGGCATTTTCTATGCATTGTCATCATTATAAATTTCATTATATCTTTATTAGAACGGTCTTTAAAAAAAATCAAAATTTTCATCTAAAAAAGTTGTGGTGATATACCCTTATATGAGGTTGAGTGGTTATTTTGAGTAATTATTTTGAGATCACTGATATTCATCGGGTTTTTCGTTAAAGTTTTACCAAAATATTTCTTAGCTTATAAACTATTTCGTAAAATCAGAAATACCATGGGATATTCGTATTAAATATATATTTATTTTTTGAATTATTTCTTGTTTATATGATAACACAAGGCCTCTGACGAAAAAGACCAATTTAATTTTCCCAGATTGTCTTCTACTATTCAACTCCGTTGGATTTCATTTCAGCAACATCTATATATAACTATATATATATATATATATATATATATAGTTTAAAAGTTGTAATTGTATACTCTTTTTTTCCAGCCTTTTACAAATCAGATGTTTTATTTTCCATGTTTTCTATGCACCATCCTTTTATCCCACATATCAGATAGTCGGTGATGTAATATCTCTGTGTTACACTATATATATATATATATATATATATATATATATATATATATCTGTGTGTGTGTGTGTGTGTGTGTGTGTGTGTGTGTGTGTGTGTGTGTGATATAAAGTTGGTCAAAGCCTGGTTTTGGTACTATGTAACCCAGTACTGATCAGTGGCTAAACTAGCTTCCCCATCAGCTTTACCTTATAAGGAGAGTGGCTAGACACAGGCAGAATGAAAACTAAGGTCAGTCAAAGATCGAATGATTTCTAATTCAGAATGTGCGTGCCATGAAATGTCGTAAGGCTATTCCATGGCCAGCGATTCACTTCAATGAATCCTTTGGATTCAAATCGAGAGAGTGCGTCTGAACCCGTGCCACCCGTTATTCATTTAAATATATTCGCTCACATGATGTTATCTCTCTCTCTCTCTCTCTCTCTCTCTCTCTCTCTCTCTCTCTCTTTTTTATTTTAGATCTATAAAGTAAGTTCTGATTTTTTTTTCATCTACACAAGAACATTTCCAAAAATTACTGTACAGTCTAAAAAATCCAGTAATATCATTATTTATCAATCTTATGAATTCATTATTCATTCAACTTTCATTTCCGTTTTACTCAGAACTTTTCATAAATTCATGGTCACTTGTAAGTGCTTTTATATCTCAGTTGTTTACAAGAAACTATTCTGAAAGTCATGTTCGCTGATAGGAAATTATCTGATCGAAATATAAATTGAACGTGTGGATCAACCTTTCTAGAAGAGATAGAATATTTTACCAAAACTATCAAAGGAAAATATCTAATTCCTTTACATCAAAATCAAACAGGGTCTTTCGTATGGTGTCGTGATTTTCGACCTCGACAATCAAACCATTGTTCGTAAATTCTGTTCGCACTAAGTAGCTAATCCTTCTAGTCGTGTATCAAACTAAACAAAATTTAGTAAACAACATCAAAATCAAACGTGTGATAAATCTTTTGTTGCTATACACAGAACCAGAAACTTGGAAACGACCCAATAGTTTTTTTCATTGTGTTTTTAGAAGCATCAAAAACAGAATTATTATATATATAGGGTGCGGAAGCAAAATACAGAATAATTTGAAAACCTTCTTTTTTTCTTTGGTCTGATTAGTCCAATTTTTGAAAAAAAAACGCGATAAATCTAATTTTTCATGTTTACCTCTATTATTCAAGCACTTTTTATTTAAAACTAAACCCAATATGAGCGAGCAAGAATAGAAACGACAAAGAATCTATGATTTGATTAACGCCGAAACCAAGATAAAAACAAATTTCCGAAATAATTGGAGTTTTTTTTATGACCTTCAGACCTTAACTCCCTTGATTATAAGGGGTATTTTAAAAAGCAAAACAAATGCAATTTCCCATACAAATATTGGTTCACTTAAGATTGCTATTGAGGAGGAATGGAATAAAATGTCTGAAGAATTTATTTTGAAAGCATGCAAATCGTTTCGAAGGCATGTTGATACAATAATTGAAAAAAAAGGCAGCCATATTGAATAAACTTACTGTTTTGTGTCTATCTTCTTATTTTGTGGTTTATTTTTCAAAATTGAAATTAATCTTGTTTTATCATAGAGTTGTTTATTATTATACAAGAATATTCCGAATTTTGCTTCCGCATCTCGTGTGAGTGTTTGTATGTAAGATTAAATTAATTCCAAAATTATATTAAGCAAAACATGCTAGCTAACAATATTATATTAGTAAACAAGACATGCAGATTATGGAATTTTCCACATATATGTATATTGTCATGCACAGACAGACTGTTTCGTTGTATCACAATTCTTCAGTGTGGCTAGACACGCAGGACGTATCATGCTGGGATCGAAACCCACCTAACTTTATGCTAGACATGTTATCTGACTGCTCAGCCATTCCGTTGACATAGGTCAGCTCAGGAATTACTACTCATTTCAATTAGCTTTCCTTTGTTTACATTTTGTGCTATAGGATATCAGAGTGCTCAATTCCTTAGAAGACCCTTGCATTACCTGGGTGGCAGCCAATAATTCCTTCACCAGAGTGCTCAACCCCCAGGAGGAGAGCGTATATATATATATATATATATATATATATATATATATATATATATACGTGGTGCCTTCAATAAGATTCCAGACTTTTTTGTATAGGCATTTAAAATTGTCGTAGACTCTTGGAAATTCACTATGTTATTACTAAACATCTTATGAGATGACTGACCAATTTTTATGATTTCAGATTCAAATGAACAGCAACAGCAGAATACACCTTACTAAAGTCTGATTGTCACAGCTGGTGAATTTCAAAAATGCAATCTGGACGTCAGGACAATTTAGAAGAACGATATGCAATAAAATTCTGTTTTAAACTTGGAAGAGGACTTCCATCTGTACATGAAACTTCAATTCTCGGACTACTTGTGGGCATAATTATAATAATTTTTAGGTTTTATAAATGATCTGCCACATTAGCGCCAAACTTTTCTGATTTATATATATATATATATATATATATCAGAGTTAGATATTGTCCTAGAAAATTACTGCAACTGTTTTGTATTTTACACATAAAATAGTTTGCATTTTACTCACAATCAATAACAGTATAAATGTTTTTTGAAATTCATCGATGTGTAAGCATTCCCATATACCCATATATGATAATTCCTTTGTGTGGGTAAAATGCAACATTTTCATCTTCATTTATTTTAAAATTTTCAATTGTTTTAATATTTTTTGCTTGTACATATGCATGTTTCGTTCACTGATATCGATAGTTTTAACCGTTTGGATTGAGTTGCGCAAAAGATACAGAGGTTTGTGAAAATAGACCTCAAATGTAATAGGTCAAGATATGGTAAATCTCTCTAGAATAGATAGTTAAATGGTTAGAAGTTAAAACTTTAAAAAGTTTATAGAATGATAAGTCAGTCGAAAAGTGTGTGAAATAGAAAAATCAATTAGAAAATATAACATTATTTTCATTTTGCTCTTCATTTAAACAGGAAATAAAACATTCTGAACCTTTTGTGGTGAATAGGTTGATCATCAGAATTATAAATTTATGATAAATGTTCATCAGGAACCTCATTGTTTGTTAATTTGGTAATTTTTACTCTTACAGATTTAGTTTAAATTTGTATGTGCAACTAGCTTTAATCTTTTCTTTTCAAATAACAAATGTCTGTGTAACAGATAAAAATAAAGTTAAACAATTATTAATTACTAATTGATCATTTTTCATGATTGGAATTAGATTTTAGAAATGTAATCAGCTTTTTTTTACTCACATGTTCTGATAAAGTTGTTATTGATCTATGGAGTTTCATTATTGCATTTATTACTTTCTATGTTGCCTGGAGATACTCCTCTTGTTCTTGTTTGTCCATGCTGTGATGGGACCAAGTGCCATTTTAACTGCGTCGTTGATCATAGATAGCCAACTAATCGTGTCCACAGCATATTGGTATTTGTCACACAAACACAGATCTCTTCAGTGACTCATTGTCTATATTGAAAAGATAGAAGAAGCAGAAAACAATGTTATAACCAACTAAGTGAGTTAACTTTTTCTCAGAAAAATGAGGAACAAGTGAGTCTAAGCAGTTCTTTTCTTTGAGGCTTTTTTTCTTTTTTAAATATTTGTATTGCATTGGCAATGGATACTATCGAGAGGACCTGACAGGATTGACGATAGGGGCAGATGGTAAAAGTCAGGAACTCTGTCCTGTCAATATGATTTAATGATATATATATATATATATATAGTGCAATTAGAAGGAAACGCAAAACTAGTTAACTTGTCATTATGAATTTATTTCGGTGGAGAATATCATTATACCATCCGTCTCATTAGATGACTGCATATGTTTCATGTTTAAATTGAGGTTGAAAAACAGCAAATAGGGATTACAGTTTATATGAAAAACCTTCATAAATTAAACCATCCTATATTTGGCTGTTTGTATTTCCCACAACGATAATACCTTTGGGAAAAGTATCCATTTAACTATTCTCCCTCCAGCTTTGAGTAAATAGTAGGGCAGATTGGGCTCCTTAACCTTGGTATGGCAACAGGTCTTGGAGAAGGAAAAAATCTGAATTCAAATCTGTTAAACTTTAGTGAAAATGACCTTATATCAGAACCTGGTTGTACGGGGTGGTGTAACCCCCCCCCATATATATATATATATATAAGATAGGATATATTATTGGCTGTCAATTTCGCGCTTATGGATCCATCGAACGTAGACTTATTAGGATAATACTCTACACCTTGTGGCGCTGATATGGCGGAGAACTTTTTGTCATTTACTAGAAAAGAACAAAGCAACTTTTGGTTTATATCAGTCCTTCGTCTTATTAAGTCGTAGACTTGAAAAAAGGAGGTCAGACAAGAGAAAGAATTTTTTTTTCATTTTCAATTGTCAAAAATTTCCAAAACTTTGCGTTAAAGGTCTTTTCGCTGAACGAAGAAGCAAGGTCTCTGCACGAAATCAATAATAATTGCATTTGTGCAGCATATTTCTGGGTTCAAATCCATATCAGCATCTCATTCAGTGTACTTAGTTTGCTACAGTGTTTACGACATGTCGTATCCTCTTTAATTACGTCGAGTCGCCAAATATGAAATACGTAATGTTTTAATCACACACACACACACGCGTGCGTGCCAGATCAATTGATTGATTAAATGATTGATTTTAACTGCATGTCGACCAGTAGGGGTTATCTTATGTCTAAAGGTTAGGGAATCATATACATTCTACGTTCATATTTACATTTTTGTGTCGTTTCTTAAGGTTTTTTTCTTTTTTGCATTTGGTTATATAATATCAAGTACTTCTCTCTAATACAAATAATTTTCAAACAAATCTATTGGACTCATTGATGGGATGATAACAAGACTTCCAATCCGGGGCAGAGTGGACCTGGGAGTAATTGGTACAAGGCCGAGTAATGAATGTAATTCATTCAATAACCTTTTGTTTAGCATAGCGCTTCCTATCGTCAATGATATAACTATTCTGTGTGTTATTTAAACTATTTCTTTATTTTCGGTCGATATATTCTCCAACCTTCCTCGGATGAATATTATAACCAGGCTTTTGAATTCCTAGTAATTTATATAGTCTTTTCCTTTGCTTTTTCAAATGCAACATGTCAGTGGATACAAGAAGAAAGCGAAAGAATTTCTCGGTCGAACTGATGCGTTAAAAATGAATAAAGATAATACCGATAAGATTATAGAGATGAACAAAAAAACATTACGCAATTAGGCGATTACGCTATGCACCAGATAAAGCAAAGTTATATATATATATATATATATATATATATATATATATATATGTGTGTGTGTGTGTGTGTGTGTGTAATGTCGCAATTGTGGCATATTTTCATTGGTACAAATGGTCGGTGTTCGAGCTTTGGTTGAAGCTATTAATTCGGAGAGCTGTTATAAAAGCAGAAAATAATCTCTGTTCACTTGGATGATTGGCACAATATAGTCATCTTCATTTGAACGAAAAAACTACAGCAACAAAACGAACTGGTGTCTCTGAAACGGCAATCGTTTCACAAGCTGGAATGAGATCGTAATAGATTATCAGAGATCACGGCGCCAGCTCAGCTATTAAGCACATTCATCTAATCCGACAAAATCTATAGACATTTCCAAATACTGTTTATGCGAAGAAACGTGGCTTGTAAGATCGTTTTGCGCCAATGGTAACAGTCTGCTTTCATTGAAAAATCAGCTTTTGAAATCCTGGAATTTTTTCTGGGTTTTAGTACAGAACATTGGCGCCAATGTGAATCACGCAAATATTTCTTTCACACCTATACGAATTTGTCAACCAGTGAATGTTTTGTGGGTGATTATTTTTATTCGATCTATGGCTATTGATGCGGTGCTGTAGAAATATTAAGAAATGCCATTTAGATTGAATATATATATATATATATATATATATATATATATATATATATATATATATATATATATAAACGCCTTTAAAAAGCGTATATGCATTTCAAGATACTTTAAAATACTTTTAAATACTTTAAAACTCTAAAAAACAAAAGAGGAACCCTTCGTTTCGTTCACGTCTAATCAGAAAGAAATACCGTGATACTTTGGAAGTGATGATGAAATAGATCTGGGTTAGTAACCGTCGAAAAGTATGCAGCGGTGAGTGGATGGGAGAAGAAAAAAGTGCCGAAAAAAATTCACCGTAAACCAAAAAAATAGGTGCGGATAATATTGTTTTCTTTACATACTAAGTTAGGATAGGTTGAATTAGGAACTGTTCTGTTAAATAAAAGTAATGCCTAAAATTTCTTTTGTATACACAACGCAGGCTGGAATTTTGTTATGAGCAGGGCTTCTAGTATGGATAAATGTAACTCGTTATTTAAGATTTTACAAGTACCATAGAATATTTATACATATATATATATATATGTTGGTTGATTTGCTTGCTTCTTTTTTTTTTCTTTTTTTGACATGTTCAAGATATAAAATGCAATAATTGTCGGCTATTCAAACAAGTTATATATGCATATATTCCAATGAATTGCATATATGTGTGCATATAAACATTTACGAGGAGAGGGGATGAAAAGTCCATTGGCTGAAAAGTTCCTTTGATGACGTCATATATACTGCTGACTTTTTAAACAGTGAGAATAAAGGATTACAACATCAATGGAAGAAGTGTGTAGACTGAAAGTGGAACAGCGTTGAAAAATGAACTTCATTTGGTCACATTTCATGAAAGTATATTGGTTAGCCCATGAACTTTTCAGTTGACTTCGTAAGCATTCACAATATCTTTCTATCAATAAATAATGTATAGAATGGCATACATGGCCATCTATCGGTCATGTTCTAGGTGTAAAATGTATTTTGGACCTTTAAAGAATGTAGAATCACACTTCGATGCCATTACTCCCAAGTCCACTCTGATCCAGAATGATCTACAGCTCGAATAAGTCTCTTTGAAATGATTAGTATTAAATAAGAATAACTGAAACCATAGAAATTCGAGCAAGCAAATTATAATCATTATTATTTTGCTCTTTGCGAGTGTTTTCACACTAGTCGTAACTGGTGGTTTTCAGTGAAGACTGAGTAATAGCAAGTCTCCTCAGATCTCCAGGACTCTTTTATGTATATTAACCAATTTTAACAGTGCTGTGGGCAGGATAGTCTTGATTCGTCTGCTAATGTCCGTTAACCAGTCTCTTTTTCAGGTTTTTTGGAAATGTTCCAAGGGCTCGAACTACAATTGGTATCAGCGTCATTTTTATGTTCCAAACCTTCTTCACCTCGATGGCAAGATCTGAGTATTTGTCCAAGTTCCCACTTACTTTTATTTTTTCACAGTGGTCTGTTTTGTTGACAAGTTTTTTTTTCTTTTTTTAATTAATACTTAGTCTGGTCTTCTGTCACGTATTTAGTGATCTCCAAACCTCAGATTTTAATGAGACTTTATTTCCTGTTTTTTTTTTTTCTAGTTTATGCATATACCATTTGTCAGTATGGTCTCTTGCACAATTCCTTGTGGATCACCTTCCGTGCTCTGTCATTTCAGCTCCAATATTCCTTTTGTAGCAGTTTGTTGCATTTATTTATTATGCTATTAACTGTTTAATCTCTGTCTGACCGTCTGTCTCTCGCCACAAAAACTACACTTGTTATCCAACGAAGTATTAATTTTTGCTTTGATATAATTTTTTTTATGACATTATTTTATGCTGCCATTAAAAGAAATTTAGTTTCTATCTTGAGGTTTCCTCTTTGTAGCCCTATACAGGTCCTCTTATGTGCAATTTCCTTAGTTCATCGCTTGGAGTATCGATTCAGTTTTTTCTTCCGATTTTTGTTTTATAGATTTTATGTTTGCTGCTTTCTTTAAGTTATTTCTGTTGATAATGCGGTTGTTGGTTGCTATAATCTGTCTTTATTTTACTCTTTTTTTATATATTCTTTTTTTATATATTCGTCAACACAATCTTCAATGCTGGCGAGTCCTTTCCTCCCCCTTGTCACATAAAATATGTTATCTCTTACCTGTAAGCTCAAGTGTATAGTTATCAATTTACTTGTTCTATGGTCCATATTTCTGAGTTCATCCTTTGTCCTATTTAAGAATGGTTCAGAGTATCTTTCAAGGAAAACTGCCTTGTTTTTTTTTTTCATTTGATGAGATTTCTACTATAGAGTTTAGTGTCAAAAGTTTTCTTGATCTTTTGAGTAATTCATCTCTCGCTTTTTCTTTCATCTTCCTTTGATGGTATCGATTTTTTTTGTTTGTGTTTTATGGCATATCAACCTTTGTAGGTTATTCAATGCCAAATCAATTTTTATGCAAATGAATTGCTCTATTTTAAACAATTCACTTTAGCTGAATAGTTTAATTGTCAAAAAATTTCAAGCAATTCAATTTAGTCAAATAGTTCTAATTCAAACAATTCACTTTACTATAATTATGATTTTTGTTTACACACAGTTAAATGTCAAAATTGTTCCATTTCCAAAAATTCTGTTTAGCATAATGTTGGGTATCACCTACCTTTTCAGCATAATGAGCTGTTCTATATACCATAAATGGCAGTAGCGGATATCAGTCTGCGAATAAACCTACGAGTCAGACCAGAAGAACCGTTCCTATTGTTGAAGTATATCATTACTCTATCACTAATCCTATGTTCTTATTACTAACAGTCTCTCTCTTGTAAATAGTCTTTTCCGGTGAATATAACTATTTTCCTCACATATTGTGGTTTGTCTTATTATTACTACTACTTGTGTCCACTAACCAGAAAACAACACATAAGAACGCAGTTTACATGTCCAAACAGTTCTATTTCAAGTAGTTCATTTTAGCATAAATACGCATTTTAGTTTTATTTGACCCATAGATAGGCCTCTATCAGGAGCAACCACTCCGGGTCATAGTGGACCTGGAAGTTATGGCAATGAAGGGGTACTCCGCATTCCCTAAAGCTCCATTATTACTGGAAACACACAATCAGATTGTTTGTGTCTTATCTCAGACACTCGTTAGGGGGGGGGATCTTACTTCTCCGCAGAGATACAGTCGGAGTATTCTACAGCCCCAGCCCACTGGGCAAATCAACGTTTAATTTTCACATATAATTTTGAGTTTTCTTTTTTCCAATTGTTCTGTTGCTTACGTGACTGGGTAGTTTCATTCTTTCAGTAACTTGTCTTTTTCTTTCTACATTATAAATATAGCACATTTCTCAATTCCAAATTCTATTTCTATATTTTGGCTGAAAATTCTAATATTCTGTTGTAGGGTTTTTAATTATTTTTCATACAAGACAAAAATTTTAATGTTATCCATATACACGAGGTCATCCATTCTTTGTCAATCCTACTTTGCACTTTCTTTGTAATATAATTTTGTGACATGATCTCTGCAACAAAATACCTGGAAGAGGACTCTTAGATTTTAACTAATGCGAAGGTTTGTTCACTAGCAACCCGCTCCAATTCCTGTTTTTCCATAGATCTAATGACAAAGATGACTACTTGCTGTGAGATTTTCAACATTTTTCAACATTCTATTATCTATGGTTGTAGGATCACATCAAATGCCTCCCTCCAGTCTATGCCATGGTTAGATTTTTCCTCCTTGTTTTTACTTTCTTTAGAATGTGTTAGTCAATATATAAAAAGTTACTTCTGACTCTGTTTTTTTTTCTATTAATCGAGAAACAGTCCTCGAACATCAAGGGAATAGAATATTTCTTCTCTTATTTCTGCTTTTCTGATTATTTTCACTTTATGCGAGATTTTCTATCCTGTTTAAATTGTTGTTTTTTTTTTGTTGTTTTTTTGAAGTTTGAGTGATTGCAAGTCTCCTTAGGTCTCCAGGACACTTCTTCGTATTCTTGTTAAAACATTATATTCAAGTGCCGTAATTTAGAAGGTATCCATTCTAATCTCCAGCTCCCCAATGTCTCTTTGGGGCCTTTGAGGACAGTTTCAAGGGCTTCTACTACGATTAGTATCGCCATTACCTTCATGTTCCACAGATTTTCCAGCTCTCTAGCGAGATCTAAGTGGCAAAATCCATTAAATGACTTCTTCTTCTTCTTCTTCTTCTTCTTCTTCTTCTTCTTCTTCTTCTTCTTCTTCTTCTTCTTCTTCTTCTTCTTCAAATAGAAAGACAGGCTTCAACAACCTAACAAAGTTTGATATACTGTGATACAATTCAGATAGTCTCCACACTCTCTCTCTATCTCTCTTTATATATATATATATATATATATATATGTGTGTGTGTGTGTGTGTGTGTGTGTGTGTGTGTGTGTTCATGCGCGTGCGTATGCATATATGTATATACTAACATTCCCTATGTATGCAGTATTGTCTTTTGAAGAAAATCTCGAGCAATACAAGAAAATTTGAGTGTCATGATTTAATTAACTATATCGCCGTAAGGATAATATTCATGTCGACATAAAATCGATTGTTGAAACAATCGAAAAACGGCTGTGTACATGTTTGCTAATGCAAATATATTTGTGAACAAACCAAAAAGAAATTGTAGAAGATTTGCCTCAAAATACAACACGTAATCACGCACCTGAATTTATTCTAAGCACAAATTCTGATAACTTTAAAAAGTTTAAATAATTTCGTAATTCCTTTTTTTTTCATAATTGTCACGATTACATTTCAGTTTTTCTTTGCTGACGTCATTTCATGTCTTCATCTTGAAAACAGTTGTAACATCCTGACTATCTTTATCATCATTCTTGACTTTTCTCACACCTGGTAAATTCTTGATGTTGTCTTTATTCTTTCTCTTATTCTTTCTTCAATCTTCATATCTTCATCAATTCTTAATTTCATTTTTCATTTATTTTTGGTCTCATTCCTTTATCATTTATTTTTATCCTTTTATCTTCGTTGTTGTTCTCCCGAATTTATTCTTTCTTATTCACATTTTAGTTCTTTCCACTTTTTTACATTATAACTAATTTAATTATAACCTCCGTCAATTTTTTATTCATTCATCTCCTCATTATAATTATTCTTTTTATCTGCACTTGGACTTCATTTATTTTCGCTTTCAATCAGTTCCCATTACTTTATGCTTTCATTCCTGTCTCGTTTATTTTCTATTTCATTCCAGATTAAACTCCCTTTATTCTTTCTTTGTTCCTAATTTTTTTTCATTCCTACTGCGTCTGTGTGTTCTCATATTCTCAAACTTATCATGATTATTACGTGTTTATATTTTGAATCTTGTTTTATATGGCATGAGTATCTCCGTTGTCTTTTTCCTCATGCTAAAGCTGAATTCACTCTTTGGCCTTCGATGATTCTTAAACCTGATCTTTAATTTTGCCATTGGATTCTCCCATCTATTCTTCATTACAATTTTATCATATGTTATATATGAAATTTTGGGTTATATTTTTCTTCAATGAAGACCTGATCACTTTTAAGGGAAGTTCAAGTATATATCGGTCGAAACGTTAAAAGAAAGGCATATAGAATAGTTAGAAGGATATGTAGGATATGAAAATACTTACAATTTTAGAAAATACTGAAGAGTAAAGAATATCTCGGGTGACGCATAATGAAAGCAAGAGTCTGAAAAAGTCTGAATTTGTGGAATAAATAAAATATTGAATAAAAAAACGAAAAAATAAGAATGAAAATAATAGTCTGATTTCGATCAACGAAAAAGATTCTCAGAATTTCTCTGAACAAAAATGCTTTGATCGTTAACCAAAATTCCTACAATTTTGTGGGCTCTTAAAACTTGTTATGAAGTTTAATAGTTATCTCATACCCAACCCGCTTTTTTTACCGTCAACGTCAGAAAGACAACTTTCAATTCTTAAAAAGATTCCGACCAATAAGTTTGTATTCACTGTTTCGTGTTCAGAAAGTTTCAATTTTTCTTCCATCAAAATTCATGGATTCGGCATTTTTTGCACATTGTCAATTTCTCTTGCAACATAAGAGGTCAAATTGGTTTGCAATAAAGCAGAATTATCCATTCATCTAAGGCGCCTGCCGTAGATCGATGCTTAATCACGGCATGTAAGATCGATTCTCATTGTCCACTTCACAATTATGACTGATGACGACAAAGTTAAACGCAGTAAATATTTAAAGTGTTCTTCTAGAAAACCATTCATTCATGCAGAAATTTGGATGATCTCTCTTGTCTCACATGGGTTGCCATGTGCCAGACGAAGGTTAATTGTTGATGTAGCTATATAACCTACACCTTACACATTTTGATTAACTTCTCCGAAAAGTAGAAGTAATAATAAATCTTATTTGTTTAATTTTATGATTGTGAGATAGATTGGTAGCAGTCTTAACTGTGGATCATAAATAATCTGCTTAAGTGAGGGGTGGGGATAGGGGATGCCTAATTGGAAGATTTGGGGTCAGATAATGGGATAGAAAAACGATATGCCTTCAAGTAACAATGAGTTTATTTTGTTTATTTTTTATTTTATTTGGCGAAGTAATATTATTATTATTATTATTATAATTATTGTTATTATTATTATTATTATTATTAGTAGTAGTAGTAGTAGTAGGAAGTAAGTAAAGTAAAGTTGGCGACCGTAGACGAGGGCGACCTGAAGGCTCCCTTTTCAATAGCTACTACACCGATATGTAGGGAAAGGCGCTACTCCTTTCCCTGGACTGTTTCACTTTACTCTTGATATGTACCTTATATTGCCGAATGTTAAGCAAGGAGGTATCAAGTACCATTTTAAAAGTCTTTGGTATGACGCAACCTGGGATTGAACCCCAGTCTCCCGGACCATTGGCGAACACTAGTATACTGCAACTACTACTACTACTACTACTACTCGATTCTTTTTTTTTTTTTTTTTTGCTAGTGCATTCTTGATTATTACGATGATATTATTACAAGATTTTTTCCATCTTATCACAATCTTTAATCGCAACATTCTCAGTTGATACATTCTTCAACCGATCAAAGAAACAGCACTAAAAAAATGTATATTATGTAGCGTGTGATGTTACTCCAACTAGCAATAAAATAACAATAATGTGAAAATGCTTTATCTAAAACAAAAATTTAAAAAATAATTAAGAATCGCAGTTGTAAAGTATTGGAAAGGAATAAAACATAATTAGAGATGTCAACGTTACTTTATCAGCAATTTAGTATTAAGACAACATCGATGATAGTTAATATGGATTCAAGTCTTGTTGGAAACTATTGCTTTAAACAACGAACAGACTGGATTCTTTAGTCTTTGTAAGACAATCAGTCTAGGTGAAGGGAAATTCTGAATTTAAACAAACTTAACTCGGCTTAAAAACTGAATTTCTGTTTCATCCTAACTGTCGTGTAGGGGTTGGATAAATACATACTTGTGCTTTATTTCTTAATTTGCTCTGACAACTTAAGCAGATGATGGGTATATCGGTTTATGAGGGTCAATAAGATAGACAAAAACAAGTAATTAAATATTAGTAACAATGTTTAAATAAAATAGACAGTATTTGGCAACAGTAGTAATATTCCTTTGAAAATATGAAATGCACCGAAAAGGAAAAATGTTTTCTGGTTTATAAAACTAAAAATCATGAGTAGATAAGATAGATGGGAAAAGCACTATAACCAAAAAGTCTCCAGAAAAGAATCAAGGGAAAATGAATCACAAAACTGGAATATATATATAAGTAAGAAAAGTAGAGTAAACTTGGTGACCGTAGTCGAGGGTAACCCAGAAGCTCTCTTTTCATTAGCAACTGTATCGATGAACCACATGAACAGTAACAAAACGCATTGAGAAAAAGCTAGACGTGAATTTCACAAGAATACTACGAGCTATACTGAACAAATGCTGGAAGGAAAACCACACGAAATAACAGCTGACTTGTTAGGATTCCATCTATGGGTCAAATAGATCTGCTTGGAAATCATTACTATTAGATGGGAAGTTTTCTTTGCTTGCAAATGTCCGTTATTAAATTGGACTAGTAACTTGAAAACTTATAATTGCTTTATCCAAAATGTCTTCCTTCGATATGGATTGACATACTGTAAAACCAGCACATATTTGCGCGCGCGCACACACACACGCGCGTGCGCGCATATATATATATATATATATATATATATATATATAATTTTTTTTGTTGTCGGTCAAAAGAGAGAATAAAAAATATTTTAAAATAGATAGGTCCACGAAGAGATTTGTATTTTTTTAGAATTTACTTATCTATTTTGTTCTTACATACGTGTATGTTTCCAGCTTGTTGGTTTCATCAGAGAACATATATGGCACAAGGCTTTGTTAATTGGGGTACTCAATGAGACTTGAACTCACTTGTGTTTGCAGTTTTCTCTGACGAAAGCAACAAGCTGGAAACATACACATATGTAAGAACAAAATAAATAAAATATAAATCTCTTCGTGGACCTACCTATTCTAATATATATATATATATATATATATATATATATATATATATATATATATATTGTGCTGTTTTATTCTTGATTTGAATATTAGCAAAATTGTGTCGAATCACACAATATGTCGAATCACACAGCCTGTTTTCTTTTGAAACACACGTTAATAAGTCTTGATTTAAAATAGCAATGAATGTTATCTTCGGATCATCTAAATTAAAAGTCTTCATTGGTGTTGAGCAGGGACGTTGAACCTGAGTAACAATAGTAGAGGTCATAGTAGCGCAGACTTGAGTCTATGTAAAATAAAGTTGGCGACTCTAGTCGAGGGCGACCCGCAGGATCCCTTTTTATAAGCTACTGCACAGAGGTGTAGGGAAGGGCGCTACTCCTATCCTTGGATTGCTCCACTTTACCCTTGATATGTGCCTTATAATGCAGAATGTTAAGCAAAGCTGTATGAAGTACCATTATTTGTGTCTTTGGTATGACTTGACCAAGGATTGAACCCTGGCTTCCCGGATCATTTGTTGCAGGTCAAAGGAGAGAATAAAAAATATTTTAAAATAGATAGGTCTACCCAGCAGAAGAATTTAAATTTGACCATAAGCTTTTATGAAAGAACTAGTACTGCCCAAAACCTTCACAATAAACTTAAAATGTATCTCTAGAAAACTGTATAGTATAAATCATTCTTTTTTATACGTCCTTAGCATAACGGTTATCATCTTACAAAATAGAATTGGTAACTAGAGTTCAAATAATGGAAGAGGCTGTTTGTGTTTCACTTTGCACAAATGCACTTGGGAAAAGCACGAGTCCAGCTGTGCTCCTCAGTTAGGAATAATTGCTAGGATAGACTAGATTCTTTAGCCTTATTTAGGCAACTAGTCTTGGAGAAGGAAAACTCTGATTTCAAACCAGCAATACTCACCTTAAAAAATTTACCTTGTGTCACATCAAGCCTGCGAGAGAATTGCGTTAATTCATAGTTATGTACATTCCATGGCTTTAAGTAACTCTGTTTTCTTTCTTGAGTGGGGATGCTGTGAATGCAATGTGATCTGCAGTATTTCTGATATATACTGACTGGGGTGTACATCTGGTAAATGGGTGAGTTCGAGTGCCAGGAAGTAAACTCAGTATTCCTGGACACATAAAGGGGTGAAAATGGTTTGCAACACACCCGAAACCATTACGAAGTCACCACCATCTCCACTCCAGCTTTTGCAACACGCAGTTGTCGAGCCAATAAAATCATACGTTCTGCTCCGTAGTCGATCTCAAACGATTGCCCCAAAAGCAGAACTCATAATACGTCTGACCAATCAACACAATTTAACAGTCCAATGGCAATGTTCTCTAAACCAGGTGAAGCGCAATAGCCAATGTCATTCTGTGAATAACTGTACGATTTTTGGTCGTCGACAACAAATGGAATGCAATGTGTGCTGTTCAGTGCTTTAACCGATGATTTGAAGGGCGTTGAATAGTGATTTAATTCAACGTTCCTATTCGTTGTATAAGCTAATCTCCTTGTCCCTATCAATTGTTCTTGCTTTTTTTTAAATGCACACAATTTTCACCTGGTTCTGATATCTTTCCAGATTCACGTATTTCAGGTATACCCTTGTTACTGGTGTCTGAGAAAAACGTAGAGCATTTACCCCTTCGGACATTACAGAGTGTCACATTTTTTCTGTCCTCAATAACCATTTCGCTGTCAAACGGTTTAAATTTTGCCTAAGGAAGTCACAGTTTCACTACCTCTTTACCTTTTACGTCAAATATACGTCATACGGCTGATTCCTTTTCAACCAATAAAAGAGGGAATATTATTTCCTTTACTGCAATCTCTAATTCTTGGCGATCTATTTATCTGTCTGTCTGTCAACTCAAACGGTTGAAATTGTCACAAAAATTTTCACATTTTTTGACGATTTTCAAGCACTTTAATGAAACTGTATGTACTTGCCAAAAAATCGACATAGAGGAATTTTGATATTTTGCATTAAGAGTTGATACTAATTCAACGTTTTGCTGTAATGGTTATTGTCTTAGGAAATGGATACGGCGACACAAGTTCAAATCCTGGACGAGACTGATTGCATTTCACATAGCACTAATACCCTTGGGAAAGGTACGAATCCAATTATTCTCCCTCCAGCTATGGGTAAATAGTAGGGCAGACTGGGTTCTTCAGCCTTGGTGAGGCAATTAGTCTAGGTGAAGGAAAAACTCTGAATTCAAACCTGTTAAACTCAGCTTAAAAATTGACCTTGTGTCATATCCTGCCCGAGCGGGGGGGGAGAAACATGGATATAAATTAGCATTTGATTTTTCCGCTGACAGTATTGAACTGTAATATATATATATATATATATATATATATATATATATATATATATATCATCATCATGTCGTGCTGCCAGCACGGATATCCCTGACCCTCTTTCGCCACTTTTCCCTATCGTTCATCGCCTCTGGCAGGTATTCTGGGCTATATCCCGTATCCTCACACAGCTGCTGTATGTATGTTCTAGCTGGTCGTCCTACTTTAGCTCGGCCATATGTGGGGGTCCATAGGAGTACATCACTTATGAGCTCATCCCTGCTCCTCCAGCAGTGTCCTGCGTGCCTGGTTCGTCTAACTTGGATAGTTTTCGTGATGGGAGGCAGGTGGCCGTATAGTTGGAGCTTTGTGGGGTGTTGCTGCCAGGACTTGTTTAATATTGCTCGCAACATTCTTGTGTAGTTGCCATCTTGCTTCTTCTCCAGCCGTTTTGTTAGCGTCCAAGTAGCGCATCCATACAGCAGTGTCCACACAACCACTGATTGGAAGAAACTGCGTTTCATTTTATCGGTCAGGTCTGATTTCCATATGACCGATAGTTTATCGATAGCTGTCCATGCCTTTGTTAGCCGCGTGTCGATGTCTTTTTTGGTTGATGAGACACTGCTTCCAAGGTAGGTGAATTTGTCAACCAGTTTCAGAGAGATTCCGTCTAGTGTGGAAATGTGGCCTGCTTGATTAAAGCACATATATTCATTTTTGTGTGCATTGACATGGAGGCTAATGTCTGCAGCGGCTCGTTCCAAACTATGCAGTAGTGCTTCGGCTTGGTTGGGTGTATTTGCCAGTATTGCTCGGTAATCGGCGTAGTCGGCGTCGGTAATTGTTTTTGCGGGGTGCCTTTTGCTTCTTTTCTTTGTCAACTAGAAGCCGTTCTCTCTAATTTTATCGATCGATGTTCTAAGTACGTAGTCTAGACAGATGATAAAGAGGTATGGGGCTAGCGTGTCCCCTTGTAGTACTCCTGCTACAATGTCGAAGTATTCTGTGTCTCCATCTGGTGAACGTACTTTCACTTTGGGGTTTCTATAGAGAATCATTATTGTTGCTACGGTTGCTTTTGGTAGGCCGTATGCCAGTAGGATTTGTTCCATCTTCCCTCTGTGAATGGAATCGAAGGCCTTGGTAAAGTCGACAAATAGTAATGTCGCCTGTAAGTTTTTTGCCCGTACGCCTTCAAGGATACTATGGATGGTCAATATTTGTGAGGTCGTGTGGTTAATTAGTTTCACTTTAACGTCATCAATGCTGAGTATTTCATTTTCCACCATTGCAAAAATCTCATGCTTGTAAAAGTATCACTATGCTGACGTTAACGTTTGTTTCTAAAATGGGCCTGTTAAAATTCTCGGCCAAATTCCTTCTTTCTTTTTCGCAAGAAGGACATCTACCAAAGCTTCACAGATTAGTTAGTTTTCTATGAAGCTTCTTGAGAAAATGAATTCTAGTCGAAATACCGGATCCAAGTTCTGTAATGTTATCTCCAGTTGTTGATCTTTGTTAATCCAACCAATATTCGATCAAAAAATTTTATTTGTATTTGATATTTGTTTTTCTATCAACCAGTTTTACGGGTAAAGTCTTGTGGTCCGGTTTCTTACTGTCTTGTGTTTCAGTCATTACGCAATACTTCAAAGTTATAGTTGATGTATAATAAGTGGGTCTGAAGTGTGTTGTTCTCATTGCATTCTTTATGTATCTATATAGGTGTGTGTCAACAAAACTTCATCATAGACATTGGCGTTCTAACCTCGAAAGCTTTCAGTGGAAAGATCATTTCTCACAAGTGTCTAAATTCATATAGACTTTGTGACTCTGATAGCAAAATCGCTTCTCGCAAGCAGTGTAGGGTTATATTTTTTCAGAGTCTTCAACAAAATGAGACCCTGTGACTAATTTCTGTATAAATAAGCAATTACCAATCGGTAAGTTGGCATTAAAATATTTTGTGGCTATTTTTCTCAGAAACGACGGCAAATCAATAATTTCCTTCACCTGAAGCATGTGGTGAATATCGATAGAGGTAATGAGACCTCCTCCAAGTCTGTAATCAGTAGAGAGAGACAAAGAGAGAGAGAGAGAGAGAGAGAAAGAGAGAGAGAGAGAGAGAAAGAAATTTTCATACCAGAATTTATCTATATAGTTTGCTATCTAGCTAGCTATCCGTTCATATATCAAATCTATCTATAATTTTAATTAACAATTACAAGAAACTTATATATATATGTATATATATATAAAGACACGCTCGTGCGAGCACACACATGTAAACACACACACACACACACACACATATATATATATATATATATGTATACACACACACACACACACATATATATATATATATATATAAGCTTCTTAGTATATTATAATCAACACTGGAATTTTATCGACGATATCTTTATGTTCATTGTTCTACATACTTCTAAGATCTTTTATAACATAAATTCAATTCCGTTTTATATGCCATGATTTCTATTTGCTTTTCTCCCGTCATAACCAGAATTCTTCAGAATGTAACGTTACTGAATAATTGTGAAATTGTGAAAAATATTCTGTGTGTGTGTGTGTGTGTGTGTGTGTGTGTGTGTGTGCGTGTGTGTGTGTGCGTGTGTGTGTGTGTGTGTGTGTGTGTGTGTGTTCTCAGCTAAATTTTATTATGAAATTTTATTATGTTTGATTTATGCTAATAGTATTTATAACTAAAATAAGTGCATTGACAAAAAAAGATGATTATGCTGAAAATATCTGTTGTGTAACTTTTTACACAGTGAATTAATATTTCTCGACAAAATTCAGCTGATTCCTATGCATCAGGCCCGAGGCCCTTATATATATATATATATATATATATATATATATATATATATATATATATATATATATATATATATAACGTGTATATATATATATATATATATATATAACGTGTGTGCAGATATTTTCAAGGAGAATCAAACTCATTACTGTAATAACATCTAATAACAGTCTATACAATTGGTCATTATAATGATTTATCATGTTCAGCGTTGTATGGCACAAGGCCCCAAGAACAGGGCACCCGATGAGTATCTTACTCACTAAACTAGTCTTCTAAACGAGCTTATTTACCACTATTCAACGAATCTGAATTGTAGCCTTTTCTTCATAAGATTCCGAACAGTTGTATTTTCCAAACTTTACAAAAAGTGTCTGGTCAAGTCGATTGCTCTGAACTTTTGATTCGATTTTATTCAATAAAACTGTTAACACTGAACAGATATCGATATCTGGTCTCCCAAAAGGAAATGTTACAGCTTTAATGACGCTTTATAGAAACACGAAAGCAATATTTCGCTCACCTGATAGACACACCGATTTTTTTTACATTGCAGCTGGAGTCTTTCGAGCAGATACATTAGCACCATATTTGTTTATACTCTGCCTAGACTACGTACTTCGAACATCCATAGATCTAATAAAAGAAAATGGTTTCTCGTATTAAAAAGGCAAAAAGCAGACGATTTCCCGCAGAAACTGACAAAGACTACGCAGATGGCCTAGCACTTGTCACAATACACCAGCCCAAGCAGAACCCCGCCCGAATAGCTTAGAGCAAGCAAGCGCACCACCTACAATTATTCTCACTATCACTTATATGTTCCACAGTTGTTTTGTTTGTTTGTTTTGGGGGGAGGTTCTCTCTGGCAAAATCCATGTATTTGTCCATTTTTCACTTTCTTTCATTTTCACTCTGAGGTCCAATGAAACAAAAATCCGCTGATGACAAGTTCTTCTTTATTGTTAATTAACATTTGGTTTGGCCTTCTAGCCGATACTGAATAATCCCGTTTGTATCGCAAAGGCCGAGAGAATTTTATGTCTCATTTCGAGGGCAGATTATTATTGTTCCTTCCGTGTTTTTCGCACCAGCTTTAGTTAATAGTCATTCACCGGAGTCTGAGTGACAGCAAGTCGCCTCAGGTCTCCCCGACTCTTCTCAATATTCTGGCCTATCTTAACAATGTTGTAATATGAATGGTCTCCGCTTGTTCTACGATTTTCAACTCTTCCAGCCCCTTATCAAGCCTTTGGAGACTGTTCCAAGCGCGCCACTTACAAATGATATCACCGTTAATCTCGTTCTGTGGCTAATCAAGTTTTTTAGCAAGGTCGAAGTACTTGTTTCTCGTTTCGTTTTCTTTGATTTTCGCTCTGTCGGCCAGCTGGGACGACAAAGGCCATTATTTGACAGGTTCTGTTCTTTTCTTTTTGTATTCTTTGTTAATTACCATTAGGTCTAGTCTTCTGGCCAGAATTGATTAGTATTACATGCTAATCTATTCTGACTAATGCCATATCTTGTTTGTTATAGTCAAGTCCTTTTTGATCGGTTCTTTTTCCGTACCATGTCCTTTTGGTTGTTATACTTACCGACTTTCAAGTGTATACATTATTTAGTAATATTTTTGAAATTTCAAGCTGAACCTTTTATTCAATCGTCAAGAAGAGATTGATCTCATTCTGCTGCCTCATCTCAGAGAACAATCTTTATATCAGTTAAATTGATCTTGAGATACTGCTTTTGCTTTTTCCGTTGAACCAAAGAAGATGTTTATCGGTTATTCATTTAAAATTCGCAACATTTCGTTAAAAGCCCACCACTAAAAATTCAGAACCAGTTAAGAAATATCGACTCTGTGCCAAAACAAAAGTAATCCCAGTAAATACCATGTTTCTAATCTTCAAAACCGCCCCAGAATGAAATATACACCAGAAATTTGAGAGAAAGCGTAAGCACAAAAATACGGCTTCAGATTTTGTTGCTTAACTGATTGAAATCTTTTTTGAATTAGTTCATGGTTTATTCAAGTCTTCTAGTTCGTGCATTTATTTATGGAAAGGATATTGTAATTAATAAAAAATTTGTTTTAGTCAACATCTTTCACACCGAAAATAAAGTCGATAATTATTGGCTTTCAGATATTCGAACTCATTTCCTCTTTTTTTTTTTTACAATGCCTAATTTGCATTCGGTATGTGTACAACGCCCTCCCTACCCATTTTCGAATTTTAGTTGGCTCATTAAAAAAATAGACGCAGAGAAAAGTTATTTCTTAGCCAGGCTTTTCGTGTGTCCGAAGGATGACGTACACGCATGCGCACAACCCGCTTTTTTCAGATTATAATGGGATTTGACTGAGTATGCATGCATCAATTAGAAGTCACTTGTTGCCTCGGATCTTATTTCAAACGGCACATGTATATATATCTAACTTAATTTGACTGTCTATACCACTAACTATTATCATCGTTGTGTTTGCACGGTTATATATAGTTTCTAAAGTTAGTGATAGTATTGGTACAAACATCAAGCGTGTGCAAAGATTTCCCAGCGCTCTTTTTTGAAAAGTAGATTCTGATACACAGTTGAAACCCGGTTTTCAAAAAAAAATTAATAGTGTTAAATAACCCTAATACTCACTGACAGTATGCGGGAACTAATCTAAAGCTTTCTTTTTAAAATACTCTCCACCCTAAATGGAAATTTACTAAGCTTTTTGCTTAGATGTGGCACAAGGCCATATACTCTCCACCCTAAATGGATCCATATTATTTATTGCATAGATACCTATCATTAACTTATATGGATCTATTTATTATTTTAAACCTTGTGAAACCTTCATTAGTGCACTGTTTAATACTACACTTCAAATCAGGGAGGAATTTATTTCAACGAACTCAAATTATCGTATTTGATACTTACGTAAGACACTTATTTTATCGTAGAATAGTCTACATTGGTCATGTGACCTGTCACAGTGCATGTCGTTTGGGGAATTTTCCCACTCGTAAAAATGGTCGGCTTTCGAATTCAAGCATAAACTGAATGCAAAATTTTTCAATGTCCCCTTTTTTAAAAATTTCTTGCTGAGTTGATAATCGATTTGGAATACTTGCAATTCAATGATCATTTATTCGATGCTGAAAAAATATCGTTGAACAAGACACATAAAGGGCATTTCTTATTGTTTCCCTTCCAGTTGAGCAAGGCAACAGCAGAAGAAAATATGATACATGCAACTTATGGAAGTGTTTCAAATTAGTTTTCGAACTTCAAGAACGCTGAATTCGACTTGGAGAGCAAACCATAGAATAATAATTTAGAAGAGAGGGCTTAAAAGCTTTTCCAGATACCACTTCATCGATGTTGGAATAGGTTGAAAAAGATTTGTGAATCACTCAACAATTGTAAGATGCTTGCAAAATCTGCAAAGGATTGAATAAGATTGGAAGTGAATTTCATTTGAATTGTCAGAATTTATCATTGGAAAACAACTTACCACCTGTATTTCCGAGGCATGAAAATATATTTTTGTGAAATATTGTTGTAATAAAAAACGAACAAGGTAATAGATTGACTTGAAGCTTTATTGAAATATAATACGGTAGTTAGCTAAAGGACATCTTTTTTTTAATTTGTAGGTGGGGGACCCAAGAGAGACAACTATGACTGACTTCTCCACAATTGTCATTGTAGATTTTTAAAAAGTGGGTCTACTATGCTAATCTAAAGAGTCAAAAATATATACGGATCAAAGACGGCCTGCTACATTAAAAATAAAACCTAATCTTTTAGGGAAAAATGATTGCTCTGTATTTAGCGAGAAAAGAAAGCCAAACGACGAATTACTGATTTTTGGTAAAACTGTTATTCCATAGTATTAGAGTGATAACATTTAAAATCTGAGCACTGCAACTAAAGAAAAATATACCACTGATAAATCGCAGAACCCGAAAAGTAGTAAAATTATACAACTTTCGTCCAACATTAATTTTTGGACAAAAAAAAAAAAAAAAAAAAAAAAAAAAAAAAGATGGTAAAAAAAATAGTGTAATGGATTTGGGAAAGAAATTTCTTTCTAATGCAGCAGACTCATCAGCATTGGCGCAAATAGATTTTCATTTGTTTCGATTAATGCTGTATTCCTTATCTGGTCCAAAATCTAAATATATATTTGATATTCAAAACTTCATTGACAACTTTAATGTATCAAAGCCAGAATCGTTTTATCAAAATTGCATTGGGAAATTTCCAAAATGTTGTCGAAAGATCATTGAAAGTCAAGGATAATATTTTGATTAAACGGGTATAATATTGATTAAAAAACACCAGAAACGTTTGTACCAACTTAATAAAAGGCAAGATTTTAAATGATGATTAATAAAATCCATAAAAAGTTTGGTGCAACACAATTTTCTCACACTGATTTGCTCCCAATTTTGACCTTCTGCTGGTTGAACAAATATCTTGTCTACAATAGTCACGACTAATATTGGTAGATAAGAGTCTTATCTTCGCATATACGATGCATATGACGACTTATCTACATATTAGTGTATTTCAGTGTATCCTATAAATGCTGTTAAAACAATATATTCCCTTGGATAATCCTGTTGTGCATTTTTAATATGATTTGATGAAAAATTCTAAACACATTCTGGGAGAAGTATTTTTGAATGAGGGAAGACACTTTAAATATAGGCTCGTTTGGTCTGGTTTAATCGTATATCAACCTTTGTGGGTTATTTAATGCTGAAACAATCTCTGTAAAAGAACAACGGCGATAATATTTAACCATGGTTGTGAGAACAACGGGTTTCATGCCTTCCCCAAAGTTATCAATCCAAAAGGGAACGTAATAGTGCGTTTGGAGTTCGAACTCATATTTCCAGGCCGCAATCCAACACTTTAGCCATTATTCCACTAATAGACTCGTATCACGAGGTCTAACTGAGAAAGTTTTGGGGAAAATTTTAAACATATTTTAGTACAAATAATAATCAAATTAATTTAAATAATATATTTCAGTAATAGATCGGAATTAGTTATCATAGTTATTTGAAACAGGAATTTCAAATAAAGTGCACTAAAAGGTTTAAATAGCTAAAATACAATAAAACAGATTATGTCTCTGGGGAAAATGGACAAAAATGAGAATAACAAATTGTTTCAAAAAGAATACAAAAGTAGAAACGATTGTGTGTGGACAATGAGTCCTTTATAAATATCCAAACTCGTTAAATTCGAGTTTATAATCAAATTGTGGAAGCTCTAAAAGAGTAAAAAAAAATATTTAAAAAGTTTTAACTCAAGAGCCATTCCCTGTCGATTTTTAAATCTTGATAAAAAAAAAATGATAGAATCATCGTTACTTTTCAACAAATTCTCCAAAGATTCTTTATAAGATACATTTAACTTTTTCTGATTTACATTTCTTCTCAATTCTTCTCTATTTTTTAACTCTTACATTTTACACATCCATGGTTGTGAAAAAAAAAAAATAGAAAAATAAACTAGATACTAGTCTTCACAATTCTACTGTAAGCTTATTAGAAAGGTGTCAGTAGGTACAATGTGTATTGATATCTTTATACCAATTATGCTCAACGAAAATTCGTTTCTGATTTTATGTTAAAAATTAAAAGAATTATTCAAAACTGAAAATATCAGAATATATTGAGGAATATAAATAATCTGATAGCATTTTTATTTAAATACGGGTATATTTATATCAGTATAAAAAAAAACTATTTAACTTCTACTACTACTGTTACTAATAGCTTCGGTGCAGTCTAATAGCAAAATGTGCATTTTGTTGCATGCATTGCATAACGGTAGATTGGTTTGGAATTCTCCCGTTCAGAGACACGCTTTAATGATTCCACGTGCTTGCATGCGCATACAAGCCCAATGCATGAATACCTTTTGGGCGGACACTGATCTTAAATTGATAAATGAAAATATCATGTGACAAACATATATACACAATTCTAAAATAACTATGATTGGCGTAAACGATAAAACATTACCGAAGAAAAAAAAAACAGAAAAGAATTTGAATACAAAAAAGGAAAACCAGTAAGAAATGAAAACGATGACGTTTTTGTTAGAAACTTTATGGAACTGAATTGAATAAATTTATTGACATTAATCAATGGTTAAGGGAAAGACAGAATAAATTCCCGTGTCCATAGCTAAATACCATAAAGGAAGAGAAAACAAAATGCTATTGTATGTGCGTGTAGTGTGCGCGCACGCGCGTGAATGTGTGTGTGTGTGTGTGTGTGTGTGTGTGTGTGTGTGTGTGTGTGTGTGTGTGAGTGAAAGAGAGAGAGAGGGGAGAGAGAGAGAAAGAGAGAGAAGAAAACAAAGGAAGCAACTTGGGGTTTTCACAAAAGTCGAAAGAAGCACTTCTTTTGTTGTTTGTGCTAAATAACCAGAACAATTGAAAATGAAAAAAGAATATCCCAAATGAAGAATTTGATAATGAATTCAAGAAAAAAAATCTTCGTTACGTGAAACGTCAAGCTAAAATGTAGGAAAAAATAAGCTAATTAAAAGATATAAAGCATTTTTTATTCAGCAAGGATCAGTGTTTTCTCATGTAAATATCTGTCGTTTTTTTATCAGCTGTTTCTACAAATGCACAATCAATTCTTCACTTCCTAAAACGGAACTTTATTCATAAAATATGCATCTTTATGTCAATTTAATCTTTATTTAGATACATGTGTTCATACGTGTGTGAGTATAGGAGTAAGAATGCGAGGAAAAAATAAATAAAAAGAGAAAGTGACGAATTTTCATCGTGTGCTTTGTGTCCTAAAAGAGGTAAAAAATGATATTATCTCTTGGTCAGGAGGGCCACATTTTGTTTTATCATTTACTTTTTCATTCTTTTCATAAGTTACTCACAAGCACAGAGAGCAATCACAAACAGACTTATTACATGAAGTCCTATTAATTCATACTCTTTCACATATCCAGAACGCAAAAAGAATGGCAAAGACAATTCCATATCTAAAATATCCAAATAAAAAATAACTTGTTACGAATACGTATGTATGAATATGATTTATAAATAAATGACATCTGTCTCATATATCCAATCAATGTCTACAAATATGATTTTCATGCGCAAAAAGTCAATGTGAAATATATATTTTGTATTGCTTTGTATGGCAGACCATTTCTTTGGGAAAAAGGTACAAATTACCATCGTCAGGGGTTGAAATCCAAATAACTGACTTGAAACATCGTTGAGGGATGGAGAAATTGAAGGTGACATATATCTACGTGTTTATTAGAAAGTTGCAAAGCGTTGGGGGAAAACCCCGTATATTTTAGTATTATTTTGGTTCTTTGGAATGAGATGGTATGTGTACCTAGCATAACTAGAATGAGTTGATTTAATGGTTGTATCAGAGACTACCTTTTCTCTCGTCATCTTGAATTTTATTCTTGAAAAATAAATTTCCTTTTTTTTTTTTTAAATCTACACCTGATGATAACGCAAGAATGAATCAGCAGAAGCATTATACAGCACGAAGAAGGGATTGAGTTTCCGAACAATATTTGGAGTATTTTTAGTGTATGTATTTTCCCAACCCCTCTGCTCAAGCAGGATGTGACACAAGGCCATTTTAGACGGAATTTAACAGGTTTCACTTTTCCACTACAGGTTTGTCATACCAAGGTTAAAGAGCACATTTTGCCCCACTATTTGCCCATTATAGCGCCCCTTTCCTTTATTGATATAAGAGGAAAACAATGAAGTATTTTGGGCAGAAGAAATGTTAGATATTTCTTTTATTCAACGAAAGGCATTTCAAAACAAACGATCAATAAGCAATACATTTCAAATGCGAAAATTTAAATGAAGCTTCATAGCATTAATGCGCTTATCAGCATTAGAGAAAATTACTGTTATTCTTTATAAATGGATATTTACAAAAGTGCTTTAAGATTAATAACTTGGCAAATGCATTAACATTGAATTATTCCTTTTGAATTTGTTCGCTTTGGGAATTTTTTTTTATTGTAATTTTAATTGTAACTTTAAAGATATATTTATTCTTACTACAAATGTCGTCATGGTGATCTGACACAAAAGTTACTGTACTGGGTTCTGATACACACAGACAGACAGACACACACACACACACACACACACACATATATATATATATATATGTGTGTGTGTGTGTGTGTGTGTGTGTGTGTGTGTGTGTGTGTGTGTGTGTGTGTGTGTAGTTGTTTTGTTTTTAATTAAAGTTGAGTTGAAATAACTTTAATTTTTCTATGAGTAAATCAATATTTAATTTTCATTGATTTAGTTTTGATCCAAAACAAGATTACCGGAAATTGATTTTACTTTCAGTTTAAAATAAAAAGTGGAAGACATCATTGGTGAATAAAGTGAAACCTCACAAATTTCTTTTAACTGGGAATTTTATCTAAAATTACGAGATTATCAGCATGTCATGAATACATAAAAGGATCCTCATTTTTATTGTTTTTATCGTAAAGTGTCAACCCTTATAATCTCTATACTTCCTATTATTGTCTCAAGTATCGAGATTAAGCTTTTCATTCAATGAAGTATTTGGATTAAAATAGTAAACTTTGTTGTTTTTATTGCCATGTTTCGGTTTATTCATTTTCCGGCCTTCCTAGTGTTGTCTGAATTTAGCAAATGAAGCATTGTCATTATTTCATCATTTATTCACACCTACAGCCTCATTTTTCTTGGATTTACGACATTTCACCTTTTCTACTCAGGTTTCATTCTATAACATAGAATATAAAAAACACTACCGAAATTTTTTTGTCAGAACAGTCTCCGACCGTTTTCAGGTGTACAGTTAGTTCAGTAATCTATTTATCTTGTTCATAAGATTCCCCCACCCTAATTTTTGCTCTTTCTTCATTGAGAACAATTCACAGATCCAAGGGAGGATTTTTTTTACTGGGTTTCTTAAAAAATCATTGATACTCGATTTCGATTATTGACAAAAATAAACAAAATAAGAATATGGATAAAGTTGATAGACTACCAAATGTTATATACACTTAAAGATGGTCAGAGAAAACTGACTGAAACTGAGTGCCGCGCCTACGTAATTTATGTACTAACTAGAAGAGTTCATTGATTCTTGTTAATTTTATCCTAGTCTGGCACAAGACCAACTTGGGGAATACTTATAAAGGATGAATGTGCAGCTCAATGACGTTGACCAGTGATTTTGGTAGGGAACACTCAACTAAGCCTCAAAGAAAAAAAGCAAGAAGAATTCATTACTATTTGTCTAGCACTTGTAGGAGGATATTGATTTGTATGTCGTTTTTAATGTAACATTAACAAATATCTATGAAAATATTTACTTGTTCTAAAATGACTGTTATAATAAAAAATGTCAACTCGATGCAAAGATGTTATTTATATTGCTATAGATTAATCAAGATAAATGCCAAAGTATAAATAGAGTTAAGAAGATGGCTAATTTACTGCGAAAGGCATATTAGTCTTGAAAATCAGCATTCAAGAATATGGATTTTACTTGAACTCGGACATCAGCTAGTGGAATTTGTTAGAATTATACAACTATCTGAACCTAAATACAGGTTGCAACGAATGGGCTTAAAGTATCGTCCATAAATAAGTACACCGTAAAAATAAAAATTAAATAAATAAAAACGTAATTTTTTTCTAACCCTAAAATACCAGGATTTTATGATTTCTAGTGAACCATTATATAATCGAAACAGAAGGGAAGGGCTGTAGTCGGCTGGGGCTGTAGAATACATCGACTGCTTCTCTGCAGAAGGGTAAGACCCACCAACGAGTGGTCCAGTCGGCTGGAGCTGTAGAATACGTCGACTGCTTCTCTGCAAAGGGGTAAGACCCCCTCCAACAACAATGGGTGTCCAGGATATGACGCTAAACAATTTGATTGTGAGGTTTCAGTAATGTTGAAGCTTTGGGGAATGCAGGGTACCCCTTCATTGCCTTCGCTTTCGGTCGACTCTGGCCCAGAGTGGTAGCACCTGATAGGGCCCTATCTAAGGGTTAAATAGAATTAAATTTCGTATTAATGCTATACTGAGTTGCTTGAAATAAGACTATTTGAGTAAACTGAATTGCTTGAAATAGAAATGTTTTTGACAATTGAACTATGGACTTATGCTAAACTGAAATGTTTAAAATCGAACTGTTTATTTATATAAAATGGATCTGGCATTAAATAACCTACAAAGGTTGATATGCCATGAAACCCAAGCAAGCAAACAAATAGAAGTGAAGACAAAAGTTTTTAATTTCCTTGTATTTATTGCGTTTTATCGCTTTTGTGTGAAAATATACATAAGCGAAAAGCAAAATGATTTCAGTCTGAAGGATGACGTTGATTTTGAGCGGGGTATGATACGTGCATGTTGAGGGTGTATACATTTTGATAAAATTTTCAAAGTTTATAGGGTGAAATAATATATGGCCGGATCTCAATTTCATTTAAGGAGATACTCAGCCAAAAGAGTTTGGAATACTTCCATCTTTCTGGTTAAAATGCATTCAAACACACACCAAACTAATTATTTACTAAGGATAATCGATCCCAGAGCTTAACGGCATGGAATAAGTAAGAATTGGAAGATTTTGTGTTGTCTGTCTTCCAATTGAAGAAGGTCTGAATGTCTTCAAAATTAGCATTCGAAATAAAGGCCTTTATGCTGGGGTACCTTGGAATACGAACCAAATTCACAAACAAGCAGTCCATCAACTGTGTTCATTATTAACCATACTCTTTTCATATCTATCTATCTATCTATCTATCTATCTATCTATCTATCTATCTATCTACCTCCAGAAAGGCTATATGAACCGAAATTATTTTATAAGTATTTGCTTGTGTAACCGAAATAAGGCGTGGGATTCAGACGATAAGTTTAGGAGTTTGAGTCACTGTTAAATCCAACCATCTGAACACTAAGTTTCAAAACGGAATCTTCTGCCTTCTTCATAGAAACCATTTATCATCAACGTACGAACTTATTGAATCTATATCTGTGTATAAATACATATGCGTTTAAGTTTAGATATGTGCATAATTTTTTAATTGTATATATATTAATGCACACGACGCACAAATGCTCCTAAACATATGCACAGATATTTGTACACCCATACACATACATTAATATATACACATATGCATATACGTACTGATGCATTTATTGGGACAAAGATGTCAATAAACGTATATATATATATATATATATATATATATGTGTGTGTGTGTGTGTGTGTGTGTGTATGTGTGTGTGTGTGTAAACTGATAGTTATGGACATATAAATTTATCGTATTCGTTTAATATACTTATATATATGTGTGTGTGTATCTGTATGTGTGTGTGTGTATTTTTGTGTGTGTGTGTCCATAGTCATAAGTCAAAATTTAGCATCTGAATAAATTCTTATCAACTTTTTACCTACAATTTCTTTCATCATTAAATTCGTCAATTAGTTTTTCAAGTAAAATTAAGGGAAATGTTCTGTATGTCATTTTATTCTTTTTTTTTTCTTTTTTCATTTAATATTTGTCTTGTTTTTTGTTCATTCTTTTTGTTTTTAGAGCCGAGGAAGAGAATGGCCCGACTGAAACAACCGAAATCCGAAGACCAACACCAGACGTTCACTATTTTCTATGAACCAAGAAGAAATGAAAAAGAATTAAAAACAAAAATAAAAACAAAAATGAAAAAAAAAAAAAGAATTAAGAACGCTCATTGCCATCTTGCACAAAAGTCCAAGCAAATATTTTTTCCTTTTCAAATTTTATTGGCTTCACTCAAAATCAAACCGACCACCATTACAAGTCTGCGACTGAAAAAAAAACAAAACAAACTTTATCCATTTATGTTTTTCTCGCTTCAAGGCTGATCGTCTGTGTCGAACTGCTTCTAGCTTGAAGGAACAGAAGATTTTAAAATGGAAGGAAAAACAGGTAGAAGACTAAATTATGTGTTAAACAAAAACCTAAAACGTATTATTTGTGTGTGTGTGTGTGTGTGTGTGTGTGTGTGTGTGTGTGTGTGTGTGTGTGTGTGTGTGTGTGTGTGAGAGAGAGAGAGAGAGAGAGAGAGAGAGAAAGACAGACAAAGAAAGACAAAGAGAGAGAGAGAGAGAGAGAGAGAGAGAGAGAGATGCTCAGTTCTGACGTATAAGCAAATTGCTCCTTAGGTTACAAAAATAAAATAAATAAATAAAAGATAGAAAGAAAAGATTATTACCAGAGTGTTCTACATTTTATCCGAAAAAAATATCTGACACATTACAAAAGAATATTCATAATATCTATGCGTTGCCAGTAGTAACGGATGCAAACTAATTTGACATGACAAAGCAAATATACATTCCTGCTTACACTTTTAAATACAAGATCAGTGATAAATAACCGACACACAATTCCAAATATATTTCGATGAACATGCAAATATAAAGACACATAACAAACTCGACAGTGCAATTTCTATTTTAAAAACAGCGTCTTTTTTTGCAAATTCTGAATTATCTTCAGATGCAAAGTCAGAAAATAAATATTCCTAAAAGATTGAATAACTAAAAATAACATTTGTAAATAGGACTTCAAAATACATTATGACTTTCATATAGAGTATTTTTATGTACATACACGTATTCTCTCTCTCTCTCGCTCTCTCTCTCTCTCTCTCTCTCTCTCTCTCTCAGTCACACACACACACACACACACATATGCATATATATAGAGAGAGAGAGAAAGAGAGAGAGAAAGAAAGAGAGAGAGAGAGAGAGATTAGGAAAACGGCGTTTGGTGTCTGTAAGATTCTTGCTTGTGCGATTATCAGATAAATCTCTGGTCTGATGATCACATAAGCACGGAACTGATAGTCACCACACGCCACTGACTGTGTCAATACTAACCTAACTTAGATCTACATATACTCTCTCAGTAATATTGAGTACTCTTTATTATAGCAAACTACATTATCTATCTATCTATCTATCTATCTATCTATCCGGCATTGTATAGGTCAATCTGATGAAAGCTTTGTAGTAGGCCATGCTGCTGTTTTTTGTTGCAGTAGTTGTATTAATCTATTATTCATTATATTAAAGACTTGCAAATAAGGTCGCATATTTAAATAGTTATATACCTACTGAAAAACGCTTATATGATTATATATATATAAATAAACGAAAAAAAAATCACAAAGACGTTCAAATTACTTTAACATATTTCGACATCAATTAAAACTAACTTTAGAACATATATATGTTGCTATAGAGGACTAAGTTAGAATATTTTGTCTTTTTCGTAAAGAATGTTGGCCATATGAAAAGAAGTTTTTGGAATTAACATTCATCACACATACACACAGTCACACGCGCACACACATGTATATACATAGGATCCCAAACACATATTTATATACACACACACACACACTCAAACATATATATATATATATATATATATATACCTATTTACCCAAACCCTCCGCTCGGGCAGGATATGACACAAGGTCAATTTTTAAAGCGGAGTTTTGCAGGTTTGAATTCAGAGTTGTCCTTCTCCTAGACTAGTTGCCTCACCAAGGCTGAAGAACCTAGTCTGCCCTACTATTTACCCATAGCTGGAAGGAGAATAATTGGATTCATACCTTTCCCAAGGGTATTAGTGCTATGTGAAATGCAATCAGTCTTGTCCAGGAATTGAACTCGTATCGCCGTGTCCATATCCTGTGACGATAACCATAACACCACGGGCACCTCCAATGTATATACATATATATATATATATAGCCAACTTGTAAGTAAAGAGAAATAGTGCATTTCTGTGAGTGTGTGTGAGCAACTGTGTAATGGCATAAACAAGTAAATCCTTTTCGTTCGATATGCAAGCATTTATCTGCGTATTTAGCTGTCTCTGTTGATATATATAATTACTTGTTTATCAAGATATACATACATGTAAACACATGCACACATAATGACTGAAGTCAGCACGAAAATAACTTAGTTTCGTTTCATCTTTACAACAAAATTTCAATACTAATTTTAAAACGCCTTCCAAATATGAAAAAGAGCCCAAAATATCAACGTCGATTCCTTTCACTGAAATTAATCAGCCGAGAGTTAGGAAAATTCATGATTAATTTGAAATTACGATTTATTTCATATTTTCGTTATTACGAAACCAATGGTCAAACATTTTCAAACCTGCTTCTTCTTTCAATTGAACTGACCAGCCCACTCATTTAAACCAATATGTAATCAATCGAATCGATTTCCTATGTTTTTAGAAGCAGGTGCGTTTTTTTAATGAAACGAGCAACAATGATTAGGGAGATTCATGAAGTATACAATGTAAACACCACCACCAATAACAACAATAGAAAGAAACGCAGCATTTCGCATATCAAAAGAGAAGCAAATGAAGCCAATAGTATAACAACAGTATAACCAAGGAGAAAACCTCAAAATATTATTATTATTTGCATTTTTTCGAAAAAATCAGGACTGATTATTTATTCAAGCTGAGAGTATCAGATACACAAAGTTAAATGTCATAAAAACAAACAGAAAACTACAAATTCATTCAAACTTTTCTTACTTCTTTTAATCTCGCTTGAGAAAAGTTGCTATATTGCGAATTCCTTGTTTAATTATTTATACAGTCTTATGAATATTTCAAGGAACGTCCGCTTCCTTCTCTGACGTGTCTTCCAACGTGAAATTTTGGTTGTAGCTCTGTCTATTTACATGATACAACAAACTGCATTTCTCGCAAAATCTATTCATATTTAACTGTATCAATGTTCTTCCCTGTCATGTTTTATTATTTTTATATGAGTAACACTTACAATTCCACTGTTGTTAATTATATTAATGATAGTACTTTCACCATTGCTTACGTCATCACCGTCATTCAGTAATAACATTTACAGTCCCAAATGTGATGATATCGTCACATTTACGACAAGAAGAAGAAAGTCGCCAATGATAAGACACTAAAGCAGCAATAAACACTTGCTTTTCTTAGTATCTGTAATGTAAGAATAATATCTACGATCATGTTCTGTTATTTAAATAGTAAGAATATATAAATCTATATAACAATTATTCTAACGGCTCTACGGATAAACTAAACTTATTGGAATTGGAAAAGTAAGAATTGAAACATCGACTCGTTTTCATCACAAGGGGAAATATGAACAAGTAAAGACCAATAAACGTTGAACTTTTCCATCTCATAAAATTGGAAACTATCATTCCATGTTAACTTTCAGCCATTTTAGTGTCCGTTAAGTGATAAGGAACATGTACCCGAGAGTTACGCAATCGATTAGATTTACGAATAGGAAAAGAAATGGAGCTAAAGAAATGACGAGAAATTTAGTTTTAGATTCAAGAAATAACAGTATGTTCGGTAATTAAAATGATGCAACAGGTCTACTGTTAGTGTGTATGGTCGCAAAAAAGAGTTCAGTTACTGTGTGAACCAGATTAAAGACACATGTATCGCGAAAGCAGAGTTCTTGTCCCCCCCCCATTTTTTCCCCAAAAGACAAGGCTTAAAACGTTCTGACTGCTTTTAAGAATAAACTACTGAAATTAGCCGTAATTTTTTTAGATAGTATTTTTAAGCAATTAAGAATATCCGACGAGAAAATGAAGTTCTTTTCTAGACAGTTTTTCCAAGAATCATTCATAATTTTCGGAGCATCATATAATGGAATCATTTCTATTAATTTCAATGTCATCACGATTAAAATCATTCATCTTTTATCTATATCAGCTAAACTCTCGGTAGAATATGAACACCAAATATCAGAATGCACCAATATTGCACGCAATACTTGTATTTTTTTGGTTGCAAAAGGTTCTGCCTTCGAAGGGAACTTTCGAAAATGCACGTGTACTAGAAAAGTAGTACTTGTATAACCGAGAACAAGAGCACCAATTTCAATTCCATCACTTATACGGCTGGTTTCAACAGTTGTTAGGACTCATTTTTATTTGTTGGTCTTGTTATTTCAAGATTACGGCAGAACCATTTTACGGTCTTCTTCCGATATACACCCCATCGAAATATTGAAAAAAATATGAAAGAGAAACCAACCGTCCTTTCAAAAACTTACTACAAATATATACAACACCCCCCAATAAAAAGACAACCCCCCACCAAAAAGAAAAACCCAAAGAAACTCAAGTTTTGTATGACTGACGATATCTTGAGGAAAAAGGTGTTTTTTGGTGTTTGTAAGCATGGCTGATGAAACAATTTTAAGAAATATGTTTTCTTATTGGAAAAATTCTGCTAAAGCTGTTGTAATGCCTCTAGAAGTTTTTAAGAAAGAAGCTTTCAAGAAGGAAGCTTTTGGAAAAATTCAAGTGCACGAGTGGCATTTGGGTTTCCAACATTTTTCAAATGTCACTTGAAGACAAACTACTATTTAGCCGAAGTCGAAATGACGAAAATCTTGGAGAAGTTCGCTATGCAATTAGCGATCTTCGTCAGACATGAGGCAACAAGTTTGTTTTAGAGCTCATAACAGCGAATGTTAGCAGCAGGTTTGACAAAGAAACGTTTCCCCAAACATTCGTAGTAGACGTATTAAATATTAACTCACCTGAGGATCGACAAAGTAAAGCTCTGGGTCGTGAGTTTTATCCTGTTTTATCATTATTATTATTATCGTATTTTGTACTTGAAATGATGCGTGATGAATGAGTTCTTTTGTTACAAAAATAATACAGAATGCAAGGGAGGAACAAGAGGAAAGATTTCAAAGTAGGAAAGCGTAACACTAATCCCTATGCCCAGCCACCTTCATGAAGCATTATGCTATATTCTGATATATAATTTCATTAGAATAAACATAGTAACCATTTTTGTTTGATTTTCTTTGAAAAGAGACTTCTTTTTCTCTATGGAAAGAAGACCGTAGCTGAAACATTATTCGAACAACAGAAGCAACTCAAAATTTGATAGAACAGCATTTGGGATGACATTGACTCTTCTCACAAAATACAGGTCATACTGCTGATATTACGGTCAAAACAACTACTAAGATTATTTCCATTCCCTCCGGCCAGTTCAAGTGCTATGATACAACTACTACTATTACAACTACTACTACTACTACTACTACTACTACTAAACTCACAAAAAATGCCTTTATTGCTATGGCCATTACTACAAAAATAATCACTACGCCTGCCTCACACAGCTATTTGTCTATTGTAACGACCGTTACTTGTAGCCTTCACTCTACGACATTTGGTACACAAATTTTCTGTCCAGCCTTGACTAGGGCAATTGCACTAGGGTGGCTTATCTACGGTCAATATTTCTATTCCTATAAAACGTTCTGGTGTTACCATCACCAATTAAAGAAAAGAAGAAAAGAAAAAAAAAACAAGTATGTTAAATATGTTGATTTAATAAGTTAATAATTTTGTGTTTGATTTTCACTGAATTCCCACATGATCGTCTTAGGGTTTTTTTTTAATCTTAGAAAAACATTTTTTTAATTTTATTCTAGAAACCCGATAAAAGACAAAATTCTGAACACCCTCCGTGGCCTTGAGTCTCACTTTGAAATGAATTGAGTTTGGTATATTCTTTCTCTAATACCAGCGTTACTTCTGAATTTTAGATGTAACCATCTTCTGGCCTTTAAGCTGATGTTGTCTTTTTTGTTCTTCTACTACTACTACTACTACAACTTATCCTTATTTACTTGATCATTAATGGTCATTGCTTACGCTGCTATAATCACTCTGCCTTCTACCTCAAAAGCAAAAAATAGAAAAATATATTTCGAGATATCCAAAAGAAGAAAAATATTTTGAAAAAAAATTCTGCATCAAAATTCATAACAACTATTTTTCGGCATTTTCTTGGTTAACTATTTAATGCGGTTCAAAGATGAAATTCTCATTGCTCTACACATTAGTTTGACTGCTATCTTTATCATCGTTTTTTTTTTCGACAACGTTTCGGTCGATATATTCTTCAGGAAGTATTGTCTGAAATTCGGAGATTAGATGTGTTTCTTTATTATTGAAATCCTTGCAAGTTTTTCTCATGAATTTTATCAGGTGGCTTTTTTACTAGAGTCTGAGTGACAGTAAGGTTCCTCAGGTCTCCAGGACTCTTCTGACTACTCTAACTGTGCTGTAGTGTCAATAGTCTCGATTCGTCTTCTGCTTTCAAATTCTCCCTATCTCTTTTCCATACATTTGGGAACTGTTTTAAGCCCACCAACTAAAGTTGGTATCCCAGCCACCCTAATTTTTCACAACTTTTTCAGCACTTTCGCAAGATCCAAGTATTTGTTTATCGTCACACTTTCTTTATTTTTACTCTATGGTTCGCTGGAACATTATTATTATAATTATTACTATTATCATTATTATCATTATTATTATTATTATTCCCCTTGCGAGTTTTTTTTACACCAGCGTTAACTGATGATCTTTCACTGAAGTCAGGGAGTAAGTAAGTTTTCTCAGATTTCCAGGACTCTTCTTAGTATTATTACTACTTTACTCATTTGAGAGTTTTTTCACATCAGCTTTATCTGATGATTTTCCTCTGGTGTCTGAGTGACAGGAAGTCTCCTAAAGTCTCCAAGACTCTTCTTAGTATTCTGGCCGATCTCAACAATGCTGTAGTTTGGATGGTCTCCACTTGTCCTCTTATTTCCAAGTCCTACAGTGCCTGTACAAATCCTCTGATGACTGTACGGAGCGCGCCAATAACAACTGGTATCACCGTCACTTTCATATTCCATAGTTTTTCAGTTTTCAAGTAAGGTCAAGGTACTTATCAATCTTTTCGCTTTCAGTTTTACCCTGTGGTCTGCCGTAAAGGCAAAGTGTACAAATCAACCGGTTCTGTTTTTTTTTTTTTGTTTTTTTTTTTTTTTGACTATCACTAGGTCTCGTCGTATGGCCGAGATTAGATGATCCGTTTGTATCTCAAAAGGCAAAAGAATTTTGCGCATCTCGTTTTCTAGGACGGATTCTGGGTTGTGCATATATCATTTGCGCGTATGATCAAATTTAATCTTCTTACACGATTCCCAATGGATCATCTTCCTCGCCTAGTCGTGTCAACTCTTATACTCGCTTTGGGATAATTTACTGTATTTGTGATTGATCGTTTCGTCTCTGTAACCACATAATCTACATTTGCTATTTTTTTAGTCTTGCCAATTCTTCCTTTGACAGTCTTTATGGCGCTGTTTTGTGCTGCTATCAGGAAAGATTCAGTTTCTCTTTTAAGCCCTTTCTTAGCCATGTCCCGGTCTCCTCGTATGAGATTTATCTTGTTTGTCTCTTCAAATGTCCTTGTCGCTGTAATCAATCTTCCTCCGCGCTTTTTATGTAGTCTTCTAGTTGTTCTATTGATGCATCATCGCTATCTTGAATCCTGGCGAGTCCTCTTCCACCTTCTTTTCTTGACTCATCCAGTCTGTCAACGTCATCTCTGGGATGCAAGGCCTTGTGCAGAGTCATTAGTTTTCTTGTTCTCTGGTCCATTTGGTATCTGGTCCAATGGTCCCGAGTATCTTATGAGGGTAACAGCCGAGGTATTTATCCCTTTGATGAGATTTCTACGATGTAGTTTGGTTTCAAGTAGTTTTCTCGTTCTCCTAAGGTATTCCTTTTATTTATTTTTCTTTCAAATCCACATGTTTGATGGTGACCGCTTCCAATATTCCCAAGTATTTTAAGTTTCTTTTTCTCTGAACGTTCCGATTTTTCCTTGATTTGGTAGTTCTAATCCTTCTGTCATTTGTTGTTTTTCGCTTTTCATTATTAGCATGGCACATTTTCTATGCCAAATTCCATCCCTAAATCTTTACTCTATATCCTCACTGCGTGTATTAGGGTCTCTAAATCTTTTTCCTTTTTGGCAAACAGTTATATGTCGTCATGTACATTAGGTGGTTGATTTTATTTTATTTTATTTTTTTTTTTTTTGCGATTTATGAAGTTTGTATCCGCCTATGCATTTCCAAAGTACCGAGTGGCAATTACAAATAGTAATATTGGTAGCGCATTTCCCTGGAAGATTTGTTTCTGGATTTTCCCCTCTGCTAAGTTTTTTCCTCTGGCTGTCAGTTCGACTCTCCAGTTTTCCACGGTATTTTCGATAAACTTCATGACTTCACCGGATTATTATTACTATTATTATTATTATTATTATTATTTTACTCGTTGAGAGATTTAACCGATGGCTTATCACTGAAGTCTTAGAGATTGTATGTCTCCTCACGTCTCCAGGACTCTTCTAAGTATTCTAGTCTATTTCAACTACGTTGTAGTTGATTCTTCCCCTGATATTCAGTTCACCCATTCTTTTTCCCAAGTCTTTGGAGAACGTCCCATGCACACCAGTTACAATTAGTTTCATTGTTACTTTCACACTCCACAGTTTTTTCAGTGCTAAGGCAAGATCCAAGAGTAAGTTTGTTTATCTTTTTGCTTTCTTGGATTTTGCCGTTCCATTGAACCATAGAGTGAAAATAATCATTGTATTCTTCGCTAGAAAGGCAAAATCCTCGAGATTATTAACCCACATTCGAAATAAGATTACTATTATTGTTTTTTTATTTCAAATCTTTTCAGGCGATATATTCTTTGAATTTCTTTTTGGTATTATATATGGTAGTCTTCAGAGGTTGCTAAGTACGTTTTTCATTTCTTTAGAAACACTTATGGAAGGCCGAAAATATATCGACCGAAGTGTTTTCATAAAAAAAATATCATAACAGTTATCAGAAAAACATAAAAAATAATTTTCGGGGATTTTCTTCTCTTTGTAAATTTGGACGATGTTACAATAGCTTTTTCAGTCGCATTTAAATGCCGTTTTGATTGGCAATTTTTGCTTCTAAAAGAATAATGTTTCAATTCTGTCGTACTGTTTGAACTTGTTTCATAATAAGTTAAACTTAGTGAATATAAAAATAAAAGTAGATGAAAATTGTAAAAACTGATGCAACCAAAAGTTTAGAGCAATATGGTGGGGGACGACAAAGAATTAGAAGACTATGCTGTGCTCGTCTTACATGTGGAAAGATCCTAGCAATCTACTCTTTAAATTCAGCATTTGAAATTGTGGATTTTGCTTGGGTTCGAACACACACCGCTTTATATTGGTCACAGCATTTTTTTAAATCCTTTAACCAATAAGTCATAGGGCACAATGTATTTTACGCATATTTTCCCAAAGAGAAAAATACATCTACTCTATAATCATTTTGAAAGATTGTTGTTCTTTTCAAACTTTATTTCTCTATATGCTATAAATTTTTCAACGGATTATCTTCAGCTTTGTTGTGATTAAACATATTTCGACCTCACTCAGTTGCAAGCGGCATCCGGTGGTCATGATATATCTTTTAGAATTCATTTCTCTTTTCTTCGTCTATTCATCGTTTCTTCTAAAGTTCTACAGTTAAAAAAATCATAGGACTGAATGTTAAGTGCTCGTATGGATAGCGTTAAGACGAAATCAGGCGAGACTGAAAAAGGTCTGTTAATACTTTTTAAGAAATTTGCCTTTTTATTGATAGATGACAATTTATTATTTGATTTTCTAATGGCCTAGCATTGATGCTTGATACAGGTCCTTACTCTCTAAATTATTTTTACTGAATATTAATTTATCCAAAGCGTTATTTTTCCTCCTTTTTAAATTGATTCTGATCAAATAAAGTTGAAAATAGAAGTATTTATTTACGAATAAAAATGATATCGTAAGGTATTTCCTTATGTACTATATAACTATAAGAATTACTAAAAAGAAATTGTATTCTCTTGATTATCTCGAGATGGCGTTACATAAGACGGAGAACGTTATTGAACATGATCTTAGGTTAGAAATAAGCTATGCTGACGTGTCCTTAAATTCGAACATCATTGATTTGCTGACCCTGACGCTTTTAAGACGTTATCAGACGACTCAACCAGTCGTCACCAGCAACCAACAGGCGTTAACTAAAATAAGTGCATTGATGAGGCATAACTAATCAGGAATCATCAAACTGTCACGTGAATTAAACACTTGCAAAACCTGTGACTTGTCTACGATGGATATTATAAAAAAATCACATTACAATAAAATAATGAAAAATAGAGAAGAGAAATATTTGTTTTAATTGATTTGACAAGTGAACATATCAACGGTATTTAAAGAGTCAATAATTAACTGTGTTATTAAGTCATTTAATCATCAGTTATATCTTTTGTATGTAGAAATATAGACGCACTTCTGTAGGTTGTGCATCTTCACCGAAGAGAACATGCCTAGATAATATGTGTGTATATCTGCTATAAATATATATATATATATATGATATAAATATTATTTTGTCAATACACGTGTTTTGTTTCTTTCTTAACTTTTGTTTCTTTTTTTCTTTTTACTTGTCATGTAAACTGAGTAGAAATGTGTTATTTTGTATCCCCTTTGACAGAGATAACAACTGGATATCAAAGGATGACTCTTGGATTTGGTTTTGAACAAGGTAAGCACTCTCCTTGAATCTCTAGTGTTCTTCGCTTGGCTGAAAAGGATTAAGAATAAAACAAACCAAAAGACTGCAGTTCCTCAGGATTGAAATGCATGCAATAATCAAAAACAAGTCAGTGTCAATTTTTTTTTCACTTTTTCATTCATCATAAGCCGGACTATCACAATATAAAAGAGACTATAACGGTAAGGGCCGACGCAAATGTAGATTTGGTCACCTTTACCTTATATTAACGAAAATCGAAATGAAAAGGAAGATGAAAATATCAAGTTTCCAAGTTTTATTATTCAGCTTGAGATAAAAAGGAAAAGTCCTCAAGCTGAAAGAAATCAAGTCAAAATGTTGGCTAGAATCACAAGAACAATTAGAGATAATGCGAAAGAATTTCGAGTCGAATTGTGCCGGGATGAATATTTGCGAAATTTACTGAAAAGACTGAAGATGAATGAGTATCTTTCAACTGTAATTTGCCAAATTGAACGTTGTCCAAATTCTTGATCAAATGAAGATGAATGCAGAATCCTCTGTCTGTAAAGAGTAGAGTTGATCACTGGCAGAACTCACGGAATTAATTGTTGAAGAGTGGAATCTTCAGGGTTGTAGCGAGCAACACCAAATATGTCGGACTAGTCGGTGTGAATATCTTACACAAACAACTAGTGGTCCAGTTATTCCGAAACCAAGGAGGAGAGATAAATAATTCTCCCCAAGAATATCTGGAATGTGGTTGAAAGTTTGCTCTTCCTCAACTCGAACAAAGGAGAAACGAAATACAAGGTATATTGTCTAAATAGACTTGGTTATAATGCAGGAATAGGTCTGCATGTCCTGGTCCCTTAGCGAGAAAAGAGAAAAGAGAAAGAGAGTGTTTTTCCTTGGCTTTTATTTAGTCCCGGAAAACGCTCCGGGCTCAATGGCCAAATCCAACAGTCTTAACTCTAGCGTTAGACAACGTATTTCAAATGCCAAAATCATGGGGTGATTAAACGGTGAACCGAACGCTCAACTGAATATGGATTTTTCTGCCTAATTCAGCAATTAACAAAATGTACAAATGAATAAAGTTCTTTCTGCTACAAGACTTATCCCGTAATCTAGTTTGGTCCAGGTGAGGGAGTTACTCTTGCGTCATGTTTTGGGCAGTAAAAAACCTGGCGGAGCCAATCCTTCTCCAACTACAGTTTTCCTTTACCGAGTTCTCCTTTTAAAGAGTCAGTCTGACTAACTATTTACCTAGAGATTGCGAGAGAATAGTTGGGATCATACTTTTCCAAAAAAAAAATAACCGTTGAGAAACAAAACAATGTTATACTGTATAAACCGAACAGCTCCATATTGTGAAAATATGAATAGTAATATCTTTGTTGAAATCTATGATGTATCAATACGTTGGTGGAAGTAAACAATTTAACATAAAGAAAGTGCAAAATTCCTTACTTGAAAATCTCGAACGGTATTTGTACACAACAGTTAAAGGTTTGAAATGGATACTTTCGTTAGAGGTATTAGGGAAGAGTTATTAGGGCAGGAAAATCTGTTATCTATTATACAATTTTTAAAATTTTATTTGAGAGCGTATTTCTTGAAAGCTGTGTACCTCAAACTTTTTACCTATTTGCGTCCTAGTTTAGACATAGCACTGAGCATTTAAAAACATTTTATTGTTTTCTTAATTCAATACTCATTTGAAAAATAGATAAATAAACAAATAAATAAATAAAGCAATTTTTTTTCGATATAATTAAATATAAGCTAATATAACGTGGAACATCAAAAAAGAGTAGTATTGCTGTTATTTGATGAATTATTACTTTATTTTTTTCTGTGCACAATAGAGATTTTTGGCCGGAGAATAATTTTTTTATCACGGAAATAAATAATGTTTTCTCACTTTTGAATTAATTTGGAAGTGGTATGCAGATTCACTCATAAATTTTCAAAAAAGGAAAAAAATGAAGATAAAGAATTAAAACAAATCGTACAATTTAGATTCTTCTTCTTCTTCTTCTTCTTCTTCTTCTTCTTCTTCTTCTTCTTCTTCTTCTTCTTCTTCTTCTTCTTCTTCTTCTTCTTCTTCTTCTTCTTCTTCTTCTCAAGCATTATTTCCTCCTCCCCCACTCTCTCCGAAGAAGAACATCATTATTCAACTACTAATTCAGCGGAATACATAAAAACCTCTGATTTTGATACATATAAGCTTTAGTTCTTTCTAAATTGCTTCGCATAAAAAGTGAAAATATGTCACCCGTTTCATTCTTTTTCTTTTTAATTCTATCCACCCAATTGGCTACGTTTTGCAACTGACTATTCCCTGCATATCCCCAATATGTTTATATTTTTGAATAGATTAAACTTCCTATTTGCCTGGTTATTTTCCTTCGGACCTTATTTGGAATAAATTTCTACACTTCTAATCAAAGACCTTACAACTTATACATTCTATTTGTTTGCATTTTAACCTTATTTACCGTGAAAGCATGTCAGAAAGAAGTGTATTTGATACTTTTACTAAAAACTGTCTGTTAGGTGTTCAATATTATGAAGTGTATAAATGCATTTCCTCGGTCATAAAAGGTACAAAAATATTCAACTTAATCTTAATATTTTTGACCAGCACAGATATAAAGGGTTCAATTTTGTCTGACAAGGGTCCACGAGGATATTTGTTGAATTATATTTTATTTGGCATATGGAATTTGAAAAAAAAGTCTCTGGAAATTAAAATTCGACAGGAAAGAGTATTGGAACGATTTAAAAGGTAAGATTATTGATATTGCATTTTCATGTTTAGCCAATAAAAACACGCATATGTGCATCCATCTCCTAATTATTTCTGTGCCTGTGTGGACTTAATTAAAGTCTCTCCTTTACCCACGACATTTTGAGTTACGAACTCTCAAAGATAAGCAGGTGAAACAATATGCAAAAGGGCAAAATCTTATTATGCTGATCTTGATTGACAAAGGCAATTAGAAGATGAAGAAGAATGTGTTGCACTAATTTTCAATTGGTGAGTGCTTTTGTACTACGGAATTTAGCATTTAAAATTCTGATTTTTTGAACTCTGACCTCTGTACAAAAATAACATTGGCTTTTACCTAAAGCACGAAAGAAGCAGTTAATTATTCTGATTCTAATAAGGTGCTTTATAAGTATTTCTTTTTTTTTTTTTCCAAATGTAAAAATAATAAGGGAAAATATTCTAAACTGTAAAATAACGCATGTCCAATATAATAAAAGCTATCGAATATATAAAACATATATGATGTATATGAATATATAAAGTATATAAATATATAAACAATATAAAGTATACAAATATGTAAAGTATATCAATATATAAAAGTAAATAGAATTGGATCAGTGTTTTAAGGAGATTTTGGTAATCCAATAAAACCAGATAATTTTAGAGATCCGAATAGTATTTTATAAGTTGTGGGCAAAAGTTTCCAGCGAAGATCGATTTTCAATCGTATATTCAAAAAAGAAAAAATATCTGGAAACTTTTGTAAACAATCTTTTTATTATTGGATAGAAAAAGAAATATTGTAAAAACAGAAAATGGTAAGAAATGACTCAGAATTCTCCAAAAGATTTTTGACGTATGGTCGTGATATGTTAGATGGTAAGTGTCAACATAAAGTCGAAGCAGGAAGCAGAAATACGTAAAGAATTTGGTTCTGATTCCATACTCTATTGAAAATCAGCGATATATTTAGATATTCCTCATCAATAATCAGTGCATTGTAATGGTAATTGTGGGAAGTCCGATCGATCAAAATAGTTATCGATACCTGTGTTATTATATCATTTTCATCCAGAGAGAAAGTTATCGCTGTCATTGCCTTAGACATTCAATCGATTTTTGTGCGTGAACATCTTTTCAGCAAAACACTGAAATGAGTGGGTGTAAACCACTTCTGGGTTTCTAGGTAACGTTTTGCCATTTCAATAGAATCACCAAGAAATTGGAATTTAGGAAATAAACATTTCTCCACAATATCTAAACATTTATTTCATAACTCTATTGTTAGTTCTGTTAATTTCCCAAGTTCAAAGATGAAATCTTTTCCTTATTCCACATTCAGACAATTTTTTCATCTTTGTTGTTATTAACACAACGTTTCTCTAAATGATTTCTCATCTTCTCAAATGAAGTCTTTTCCTTATTCCACATTCTAACTATTATCTTCATCTTTGTTGTTATTAACACAACGTTTCTCTAAATGTTTTCTCACTTTCTCAGATGGGACATTTTCATTATTTCACATTTAGACTATCGTCTTCATCTTTGTTCTCTCAACTATTTGATGCATCTCGTAATCTTTTAACGTTACTTTTTATTTTATATCCTGTTTTTTTTATAACTTTTTCAAATTCCAAAGCACAAATCGTGGTTTTCATGCCAACATTAATAACACGTGCGTTTAACTCTGAGTCCTGTGATTCGATTTGTTTTTCTTGTCATCATGAAAAGAAAAAGAAAAAAGAAAAAACGTTAAGAACTTCTAAAGAGAACCGGATGCAATAAACGCTTTATGAAGACTAAATAATACGACGAGCAGAACACAACAAAACAACAATCATGAAATCATTTGTCAAATACTTGGAATAACTAAATAATTACTTTAGAAAGTGTTTTATATAGTTTTATTGAGCAAAAATTTGCATTTAAGTGCTATGAATTTCCTTTTTAAATCTGCTCTATGCAAAGGAAAATTTGAAAAGAAGCGAATTTAACAACAACAACAACAATAATAATAATAATAATAATGATAATGAAGTGCACGAGGGGTTACCAATTTACAAAATTACAAGAAAAAATTAATCACCTGATGTACATGAATGACATCAAGTTGTTTGCAAAAAATAAAAAAAGAATTGGAGACTCTGATTCAAGCAATAAGAATATACAGCAAAGATATAGGAATGGGATTTAGCATAGAAAATGTACCATGCTTATAATGAAAAGTGGAAAAAGACAAATAATGGAATGAAAACTACCAAATCAAAAAAGCAGCCTATAACAGAACTAACAGCATAAGGACAAACACAAGAAAAACTAGGAAACAGAAATCTGAAGAATAACAACTGTATGGATGGAGAAAACCTAGACATGGCTACGAAAAGGAAACCTTAAGAGAGAAATCTCTCCTGATAATAGCAAAAAACGCCATAAGGACTAATTAAGGCCCAAATAGACAGAGCGGAGGAAGTTAATTCCCTGGGAATTATGTAAAAAATTGAAATTTGATCATACTGCCAAATGGTATATGCACAAACCAGAATCTGTCCTAGAGAATGAGATGCAAAAAATCCTCTAGGAGTTTTAGATACAAACAAATCACTTGATCCCTGCCAGGAGATTAAACCTAGTAATAAAACCTGTGTCTATTGGATTTTACGTCTTGGCGGATCACAGAATAAAAATCAAAGAAAGCGAAAAGAGAGACTGTGCTTGAACTTTACCAGAGAACTAAAAAGGCTGTGCATCATGAGATTAATAGTGATACCAACTGTAATTAGTATGCTTAGAACGGTTTGGAAAGGAGCCTAGAATAGTTGGAAATTGGAGACCATGCAAACTTCGGAATTGTTGAAATCGGCCTGAATACTAAGAAGAGTTCTGGAGACCTGAGGAGACTTGCTGTAACTCAGGCCTCAGTAAAAGACTATCAGCTAACGCTGGTGTGAAAAATTCGCGAGGAGAATAATAATAATAATTGATTTCTTTTTAACATTGAAAAGCATATTCAATACATAAAGATGAGAATAATGTCCTCACGTTTTCATTTTATTTCAGTGTCGATGAGGCGCATTCAAATAATTTGGATTTTTGATATAAAATACCACGTCACTGTTGATTTTACAGAATCTCGTTTTGTTTACCTGTATTAATTCTTGATTAGGATCTCTTAAATCGTAATTTCATTTGCGTTTCATTGCAACAATTCAGACTGTCATCTTATGATAATTAATTAGCATTGCAAATCTGAAATAATTTTTCTTAAAAGCTCTCGGCAAAAGTTGAATCTACATCCGTTTTTGCCTGGGAAATCATCTCTTAATGTGACGATGGCCTCTTTCTGCATAAATTTGGCGGCTGATAGCACATCCAATTTAACTACATCACTTTATTCCTTACGCTTTCAAAATCATTCGGCCCAGCCACATTTGATTTTATTATTGTTTTTATTGTTTTTTTCATAGACACAAGTATTAATAACTAATCAATAAATAAAATGCAAGATTGAATCTTGCTAGGAACAAAATCTTTATTTTTGATGCGTACTTAACTATCTTAACTATCGTATATCGAGTAGTAGCGATAAAAGAAACTGAAATTAAAACGAAAGAAATACAAGTCAAAAATTGATAACTATTGTTCATTAAATTCAAAACAATATTACTAGAGTGGACGTTTTTCTGCTGAGAAGGCCACGAAACTTTGATAGCTTTATTTACAAGACAGAATAGTTATGGCAGATAAGATTTAAAAAGAAACTTTTTAGAACTTTTTGGAAAATCAATCCATAAAAAAAGAAAATGTCGATCAACTAGTGTCAGTCTTACGTGAGGGAAACCGTGTTATTTTTGGCTTGCAATATAAACTTTATTCTTCTTCTTCTCTATCTTCAGAGAGTCAATGTGCTCGGAATTATCTCTAATCCGTAATCGTATTCGGATTGAGTACCATTCTACTAAAGATATTGCAAATAATAAAAGGCTTAATAAGCGACCACTCACAGTTTTTCCTTTAATGAAATAATGAACGAGAATTGAATGAAAATGGCTATATACCAGATTGAAGTTTTATGCTTGACATTTTTATGAATTCTGAGCTTAGGGCTCAAGGATTAGATATTCATTCCTTTGACATGCACACAACTTTTGACAAATCCCCTCAAACTTCTTTTTGAGATTCCGTAAAAAAACAAACCAAGTTGTTTGTAATCATGATTACGTAGAAACATGGTAAAGATAATTATTTTTATTCCACATCGGGTTGAATGCAAATTAAACAGAAGAGTCATTGACGTCTTTCATGTGGATCAATTTTCTATTATTAATTTTAATGGAATATTTTCTTATTTAAGTCCATGGGTATAGAATATTTTGACTTAAATAGAAAAAAAATCATAAACAAGCGCTTCCTCCATCTTGGGAGCAAAGTTAAAATGAAAATCAATATAACAATACGATCAACTAAATTCACATCAATCCATTTTTTATGCGTCCAGCTCACAGAACTGATATCATTTTATACAAAATGAAGAATAACTGAATAAATAAACAAATAAATAGATAAATAAACGAAATAAAACTCTGGTTATATTTCTAACCAGGGTGACATAGAGAATCAGAAATGGTGGATTATTCATTGAACTAAACACTTTTCCAAAATTCATGAGAAAGAGAAATTATAAAACGTTTCCATGGCAACACAGTGCTTATTTCAGTGTTAGACAATCGTGAATATAATATTCGAGTCTTAATTGCTGGATAATTTTTTCAACGAGTATTTATTCAATACGCTGTTATCGTTCATTATCTTTGAAAAATTTCCTATGATGCAGGGGCAGTTCCTGATGAAATTTCACCTACTGCAAGTCACAGGTCATTGATTATAGGCACGAAAAGGATGCTATGTCGCTGATATAATTAAAGAAAATGCGCCTCGGGTAAAAAATTTCGATTCCAAAATGTTTGGACATCTCAGAATCGAATCTTCGCTAAGAATATTGCTGCTTTATTAAAATAACAAAAATAAAAGCACGTTGTAGACATATGAAGAAATCGTCTGCTTAAAGAGATAGAAAAAAAGGAAAAAAGTCCATGTAGCTCCAAGCAAAGACTGAGTCTAGCCACATATATTTACGCCCCCCCCACAAACACATCAAAGATGAAAGAAATACATATAATGAGATGGTAAAACTTGATTTTTATTTCTATCGATAAACAAATATGTTCTGTATCTTTCAATAGAATTTTAGACGGACGAAGATCGATTTTTTCAATATTTAACATTCTCCACATTTTTACGAGTGTCCACCTTTTTGTTGCTTTATATCGTTAAATTTAAAATCGATATATTCTTCAACTGTCAAATTAGGAAAACTTGTAAGAAAGAAATATCTTTGGACGATAATTGAACTAATATTCCGTATCAGTGAAACTTGTGATGTCATATATTAGCATCTATAGAAATGTAACCTTAAAAACGTCATTAAGATTTTTGATCTGGATTGGGGTATCACAATTCATTTGGAAATTCTCAAATATGAGTTCACCTTTTTAATATCTTTCACTGTTTCTAAACAAGATTTTAAAAGGATAGAAAAAAATGATCATTTAATGCAATTAAAAGAAATCCCAAAGATTCAATATTCAGTGTCAACAAACATGACTTAAACACTTCATGTGTTACTATGTTAATTTGTAATAAAATTTGATTATTCTTATCAAATATTCCTATTTGTGAGTGATTACAAGTAAAATTAAGGGATTGGATGTAAAATATCCCTTTGTTAAAATATTTGTAAGTAATACTATATATATATATATATATATATGTGTGTGTGTGTGTGTGTGTGTGTGTGTGTGTGTGTGTGTGTGTGTGTGTGCATTTAATTCAAAGGCAATACCTTTATATACTGTTCATCAATTTACCAAAAGCCTTATTATTAGGGTATTGGTAAATTAACGAATTTCCAACGCACAGAAGTTAATGAATCTCCAACACTTTGTATCGATATATATATATATATATATATATATATATATATATATATATATATATATATATATATATATCGATACAAAGTGTTGGACATTCATTAACTTCTGTGCGTTGGAAATTCGTTAATTTACCAATATATATATATATATATATATATATATATATATATATATATATATATATATATATATATGCGTGAATGTGTGTGTGTGTGTGTGTTGTATATATTAGAATGGCGTAGACACAGAGTCAGCAGCGTTTGATAACAGTCAGTTTCTCGCCTATATGATCATCAGACCAAGATTTCGAATTTCCGAGTTCATCATTCTACGATCCCTATACTCAGATAATTTATTGATATCAACGAAGTCTAATTCTAAGCTACAGTACTGAGTTACAATGTTAAAATCGAACTCTATACGAATCAACAGTTTGCGAAACAAGCTTATCTATGACTCTATTTCCAGTCTACATTTATATTAATTAAGCAAAAATTAAATGGACATATTTTTGATTATCGCATCGGCTTGAAACCGACTTTCATCAATATATATATATATATATATATATATATATATATATATATATATATATATATATTCAACAATTGTGATTTTATATATGTATACACACGTGTTCACCACTAATGAAGATCACAAATGCATGCTCTAAATGATTTATTGAAACCAAAATGAAGCTATATTTTCTATTCATCTACAATAATTCAGGTTTCTGCAAATGGTTGTTGGAAATTGAATATATGAATGTCTTCATATATTTCATGCAGCTATTTTTCTTCTATTTTCACACTTCGTCTTCTTAGTCATATGAATGAGATGTTTGGTGTCATACATTCTTACCATGTCAAAAACTGACCCGATTTTTAAACAATGCAAATCTCTCTACTCCGGGTATCAGCTGAAGAGTTTCATCTTTTTCTTTTTCTAAATGCCCCTAAAGAAAACGGCAGAACTAGACAAAGACATAAAGAAATGATGTCAAAAAAAGCGGAAATTTTTATCTCTGTACAATGATCCCCCACTGACGTTAGACCATTCATAGTCATTTATCCATTACGGTGTAAAAGAATAAAACAATTTTATGTCCTTTCGCGTCTTACAACGAATTCAACAATCCTTTCCTCAACTGATAATTTGTATTTTACAATAACCATGAGATTCTGTAGTTTCTCGAGAAATTGCCAACTAAAAATATCACTACTTTATTCTATCAAAAATACCCGATATTAGATGGCCAAGTTCACGTTATCAATTACTGCCTCCATGTTGAAATTCATATGAATCATTTTTATACAACTCTTCCTTGCCAATTATTGTAGCTCCCGTGTCGAATTTTTTCGTAAAAATTGATGGAAATAGAAAATCTTGATTGTTTATTTAAGACTGTTTTATTTTTCCACAAATCAATAAATACATACAATAGAATTGCTGATAAAAGTAGACAGTGTCACCCATGAATATCCCTACCAATTACTATAAAAATGTTGAGATATTTAAATTTGCTTATTTCTAGTGGAACATTTCTCAATAAAAACGTATATCATTGAATATTATTAATTAACAAGCATTATAGCATTGAAACTTTCAATTTTTGTAATAAGTAGATATGAACATTTTCTTGCAAAAGAATATCACTGTCGGGAGATGAATTATTTCTGTCTTAATACTAAAAGGACCCAATACAAATTATCACATTTGAAGCAGGAGCAGATTTTAAAGAACCCACCCCCTTGAAATGAAATCTGATAGATTCTTTATGAAATAAAACGCCCATCACTAAAACAGTAATATGTCCTCAGATTTTATTAACTTTTAAATAATTTTGGCGACTTTTATTCCAAAATTCTTGGATTCTCCTTCTGATGATGTTTAAAATGTCCTGTTAGCATAAAGTTAAAACATGTTCAAGAAAAGAATTTTATTTATTTTTGAGTGTACGAGGTAGTTGTTATCTATCATCTTTCCAGAATTCTAGAAGAATTCCTTATCAGCCAAGTTCCATATATATATATATATATATATATATATATATATATATATATATATATATATATATATATATATATATTAGAATAGTGTAGACGCAGAGTCAACGACACTTGGTTGGTTGACTCCTTGGTACGGTACTATAATTTAATTCTACATATGCTTTATCACTGAAGCTGAGCGCTCTTTACTTATAGATATAACAAACAACTTTATATATATATATATATATATATATATATATATATATATATATATATATATATATATATATATATAAATATATATTATTGTTATTATTATCATTATTAAATCCTGCATCCTCCCCTTCCCGAAAAAAGGTGACCTCAGAATCCACAAGAACTACAGAGGTATAATCCTTACTTCTATAAAGTTTATAGTGTTCTGCTTCTCAATCGCATCGGACCAGAAATTGAAAAAATTCTAAGAAAAAATCAGGACGGTTTTCGGAGAAATCGGTTCACACCACAGATTTTAACAATCCGTGAAAAAAGAGTTCGTGCAAAAAGCCTTGAGGCGACACTATTATTTGTACATTTCTCCAAGGTATTTGATTCTATACACAGAGAAAAAAAATGGAGCTAATACTTCGAGCTTATAGTCTCCACAAAGAAACTGTATGAGCCTTAATGATGCTCTATAGTAGCACGAAAGTCAAGGTTTGCTCACCGGATAGAGACATGTACTTCTTTGATATTGTTGTTGGAGTTCTGCTGTGCCCTATAATCTGCATATACTACGTACTTTGAATGTCGATAGATCTAATAAAAGAAAATGGCTTTACAATAAATAAAAATAGGCAAGAAGGAGACGATACTCCGCCGCAACTATTACGGACGCGGACTATGCAGATGACATAGAGTTTCTTGCAAATATACCTACCAAAGCCAAATCCCTACTGCATAGCCTGGAGTAGCAAGCAGGTGGTATTAGCCTCCACGGTAATGCAGAGAAAACGGAGTACAAGTATTTTAATCAAGAAGGATACATATCAGTTCTAATTGATGGTTCTCCAAAATTCTAGTTGTTTTGACAAATTTAAACACGAAATTTGAAAAAAAATGCTGTTATCTTTTCAAAAATTACAACCATTTAGGATTCCGTAGATAAAAAACGGAAAACTAAACCTACTTGTAATGTCATGGTGATTAAAAAGTTTCTAGCTTCTAGTTTCTGTCTCGCTAAACTGTTTGATTAGTTGCTACAAATTCAACCAATCAATTACTTGCTGAATGTGAACAGAACTAATTTCAAGATAATTATTGATTTTCAGAGTTTTACATATTCTAGAAAGAAAATTGATAAAGAATGGATAACTGAAAAGGCAGTTGTTATCTAAAGATATTTACGAAATCTTATTTATCACTGTTCAAAATTTAAACTTTTATATTGCATCTTCAAATTAAAAAACCACAACATATCTTCAAAGTTTTAATGAGGCAAGAATTATAGCAGAAGCGCGGGAAACTTCCGATAAAACTACCAGAAGCATGTTTTTATTTCATGTCCTCATTTCATAACAAAAAGCAATTATGCACATTCATCATCATCATCATGTCGCACCATCACCACGGATATCCTTGACCCTCCCCACCATCCATCCCTCTCTATCGTACATCGCTTCCGGTAGGTCTTCAAGGTTACATCCTGTATCGGCACAAAGCTGTTGTATGTAAGTTCTAGCTGGTCGTCTTTCTTTTGCCCGTCCATGTGAAGGGGTCCACAGGAGTATGTAACTTATGAGCTCGCCCCTACTTCTTCAGCAGTATCCCACATGTCTGCTTCACCTAACTTGGATATTTTTCGTGATGGGTGGTAAGTGGCCGTACAGGTGCTGCTTTATGGGGTGCTGCCTCCAGGATTTTTCAATATTGCTCGCAGCATCCTTGTGTAGTTGCCGTCAAGCTTTCTCTCCATGCGTTTAGTTAGCGTCCATGTTGTGCATCCATATAGCAGTATCGACACAACCGCTGCTTGGAAAAAAACTGCGTTTCATTTTATCGGAATTCATTCACCCAGAAAAGTATCTAGAAAAATTGACTCATACAAATGCTTCTTTTACGTTTAAACGTCAAGCTAGTCAGTAACTCATGGTGAAGGCTGTTCGAAATATTTGGAGCCACACTGAAGAAAGATACTCAGGCAAAAAACATAAAAAGGGTGGGAATGTAGAAAATCTAGACATCGAGGAGACGAACAACCCTGAACGACGGACAGGCAAAACTGCAAAGGATTTAGCTCGATAGAACGATGATACGGCTGTGTTCTCAGAAACCTGTTTGAATGATGGAAGTCAGCTGACAGAAGTAGACGCCGGACTCCTCTTCTTAAAAAGTAAACCGAATGGAGTTATACAGTAGAGAGTGATGGTCTTAGGGTAAAATTGACTAATAAGAATGACTCTATTTCTGAAAGAATCATGAGCTTTTGAGTCCATTTATCGTGCAAAGCATTCCTGTCATTTTTGTTTATGTCTTAATTCAGAAAGCATACCACAATAAAAATATGACAGAAGTAAACTATTTGATCGAACAAGTCTTCGGTCCTCAATCCTAATCTGTGGTAGTACTAAATTCAAATGATGTATTCTGACTTTTATATGACCGATAGCCTATCGATAGCTGACCATACCTTTGCTAGTCGTATGTTGATGTCTATCTCGGTTGCCACACAGAAGAATTGTGAAATAATATTAATTGATACACTTATTTGTTACCATCTACTTTGTACACGCCTACAAAATCCCTTAGGATACATATTATCTTATCATATTTCTAGTTTTATTTATATACGAAATACTTTAATGATGTCATTTACAGACCATATCAATGAAGTTTGAATATAAACCAAGTATTTAGCCATCATCAATTTTGTGTGGTTTTGGTCACAACTTGAGAATTACAAAATGTTAGAATTAATCTTAAAAAATGCAGCCTGCAATGATGTTTTACACCCCATCTTTGTTCATTCGGAAATCCAACTGATATTTAAGTTTGTTGACAGTTTGCAGCACACAGATGCAACGACTTGTCTAAAGATAACCTGAAGGTGATTCAAAGAAGTGTTTATCTAGATTGGCGCATTATTTGGTTTTCTATATGGTTATAATCTTCAAGATTAAATATAACATCCCAAAAAACTGACTTGTTTTATGTTAATCTTCATTTCAGTTTAAACCACTTTTGCAATATCTGAAAATACCGTAAAACGATTCTTTCTTTATAAGCTTGGTCGCTTAATACTGAATTTTAAAAATTTCGACTAATTTACATATGTCAGCGATATCGATGTACCATCTGGGTAACAATTATATATATATTATTTTATTAGTTCTGATCGAAAGACTGTATAATATCAGGGGTCTAAATGGTATAGACGCAGACAAACAACACTGAATAAGGAGATTGTTTCATGATTGCCACAATCAACCCAAGTGAAATTAATAGTTACCATTTAGTGTTGATTTTGTTTTCTAAAAACTATATATATATATATATATATACATGTAGTAGAACCCCGGTTGTTGAGCATGATTCGTTCCAAACTTTTGTTCGACCACAGATTTGTTGGAAAGCTGAAACAATACTTCAGATAAGAAATAGTGTAAAGTAGATTTATGCGGAGGTAGAGTAATTAGTTTGAAGGGGAGTCTCTCTCCATAAAATGACAGGGTTATTGTCCTTCTGAGCTTTTTTCTCTTCTCTATCGCTTGGGCTCAGTTAAATCTTCTTAGGGCCCATGAATAAAGATTAAAGTAGACGAAGCGTAGAGAATCAACGCAAACGAAGCGAGGAATTTGCAAAAATACAATATCAGACACTCGTTCAATGGGGGATCAACTTGGACTGATGCTAACTGATACCGTTCGGGTAGATTCGGCCAGCCGTTCGGTCGTGTTCGGTTTGCCTCGGGAGTTATTCTGTTTTGATCGGTTCAGTCCGTGTGTCCGAACTCCGACCATTTGTTCGATCACTGCGACAACTTTTACTCAAAATCTTTGGGTCGAACTCTGAATGGATCGACTTGAGAATCGTTCGATAACCGTGGTTCCACTGTATTTATATATATGTATGTATTCATTCATGTATACAGCATACATGTATATATACATACATGCATGTATACATTCATATTCATATATATACATATATGTACACATGTTAGTATGTATGTGCATTCGTATACGTATGCGTTTGTAGTGTAATTGTCATTGTCGAAGAAAATGGTACCGTAGTCATCTGTCTGATATATTGGCATTAGTTTTCTTTGCTGCATTCATAAGGTTTTCTATTTTCTGGTAATTCAATGTTGCTTTTATGTAAAGAAACTCTCTTGTTTTGGGCTTGACTACACCCAATGTATATTTCTTTGCAGTTAGAACATTTGATTACGAAGACAACATTTTTTGAATGGATGGCAGCTTAAATTTCAACTTATTATGAATGTTGTTTTGGGGTTTTCGAAAATAGCATTTTCCTTCTATGATTACATTACATACTCCATATTATATATTTTTGTATTAAGAGACGCCACGTATTGTTTGTTCCCCAAATTTAGATGTAGTTAGTGTGGTTCAAGGTTTTTGGTTGTCGTTTGCTTATTATGACTTTTTTTGTGTATAGAGTACTTTTAATTCTATCATTGTTTATAAGTTGTGTTTGATTCTTGTATATTTCTGTGAATAGTTCTGGATTCTTTTTGTTGTGTGTTGAACCTACTCATTACTCCAAATAAAAGGAAAAAAAAAAACTTCATAGATATATTTAAACCAACATTAACCAGAGTCTACCAACATAAACACACTCACAAACATATACATACACGAACTAGTTTAAAATAGATTTATGTGTGAAGTCGAATATATTCCCATGAACATTAAACCCACCCTATGCTTTTAAACATATATGCGTATGTATGTATAGGTGTACAGTCATGTAAACTTATGTATGCAGAGAGAGAGAGAGAGAGGGGGGGGAGAGGGAATAAGAGAAAAACAAAGGACGAAAATCACCACAACACTCCCGAAAATATAATTGAGTACAGGTATGTATACACGGGTGTACATGCTTGTATACGAATGCATTCATGCAAGTGCACACACAAGCACTCACACATACACATACAGAACGCACACGTACACGCACACACACACACGCATATATATATATATATATACATATATAATTAAGTCGTGCTGCTAACACGGATTTCCCTGACTCTACCATTCGTCCCTCTCATCTATCGCTCTCGGCAGGTCTTCCAAACTACACCCTATATCCGCACAGAGCAGTTGTTGGTAAGTTCTTGATGGTCGGCCAACACTGACATATCTACGTGAAGGGGTCCATAGGAGAACGTCACTTATGAATTCGTCCTCGTTTTTCCAGCAGTGTCCCACACATGTTGTTCATCCTACGTGGATGATTTTAGAGATAAGAGGCAGGTGGACATACACCTGTTGTTTCTTGGTATGTTGCTTCCAGAATTTGTTCAATATAGCTCGTAGCATTCTTGTACAGTTCCCGTTCAGTTTTTTCTCTATACATTTTGTCTGTATAGTAGTACTGGCACAACCACTGTTTGGAAGAAGTCCCGTTTTATTTTATCTAATAGACCACTTTTATATGATTAATAGCCTATCGATAGCAATCCACGCATTCGCTTGGCGCAATTTGACATCACTTTCATTAGACTATTGCAGATGTATTTGAACCTGTCTATCAACGGGGGTATCCTCGTGGTGTAATGGTTAAAGCGATGGACTTCGGAATCGTAGTATGCGAGTTCAAACTCCAGTCGCGCTATTACGTTCACTTTCGGGCAAATACCCTTGGGAAAGGTATGTACCCCCTTATCCTCCCATCTATGGGTTAAATAGCACCACTAATGTTCTTCTAGGAGAATGGCTTTGGCATTAAATAACCTACAAAGGTTGATATGCCATTAAACAAAGAAACCAACCTGTCTATCAATTTCAGAGGCACGCCGCTTAGAATGGAGATGTATCCTTCTTGTTTAAAATACATGTACTCCGTTTTGTCTGCGTTCATGTGGAGGCCAATGCCTCCTGCTTCCTTCTCCTGGTTATGCAGTAAGGATGCGACTTAGGTAGGTGTAATTGCAAGAAGCGCTATGTTATCTGCACCGTCTGCATCTGTAATAGTTTTTGCGGGATATCGTCTGCTCCTTGCCTTTTTATTGTAAAGCCATTTTTTATGAGATCTATCGAAATTCTAAGCACGTAGTCTAAATAGATTATCAACAGATATGATGTAAATGTATCTTCTTGAAGAACTCCAGCAACAAGGCTGAAGAGGTCTGTGTCTCCATCTTGTGAGCAAACCTTGACTTTCGAGCAACTATAGAGCATAATTACGGCTGTAACAGTTTCTTTCGAGTAAGTATTAGGTAGAATTATTAGCCCTATTTTCCCTCTGTGTATGAAATCAAATGCCTAAGAGAAATCTACAAACAATTTTTTACACGAACCCATTCGATGATTCGACGGATTTTTAGAATCTGTGATGTTGTAGATTGATTTTTTCGAAAACCGTTCCCAGTCTTTATTGTGTTTAGTTTATAAGATTGCTATATATATATATATATATATATATATATATATATATATATATATATATATATATATATATATATACTTTTAAATATACAAAAATCATCAGGTCTTCATGGACAATTAACTTCAATGGGACATTCTCGGACACAAATCTTAGAACTAAATAGGATCACATCCCATCAATCTTCACTATAAAAACAACCAAAACTAAATCATTCTAAATCTCTTGAAGAAGACGTAATGTCTGAAATACGTGTAGAGCACAAGTAAATGAAATAACGAAAACCTAAATACCCAACTTGAAAGCATTTGCGGATCTATTCATGTCAAAATGCATACACTTATATACATCCATATATATATATATATATTCACATGTATATAGATATATGTACTTACATAGAATGGGCACCTTTTTAATAAAATATCAACTTTCATTGGTTATCTAATACCAATTCTATGATTGTAGAGGAATAGCAGTGATAATATTTAACCCATAGCTTAGGAGATGATGGAGTTCATACTTTTCTCAAGGCTATGTCTGAAAGTGAACGTAATGACGTGACTGAAGTTCGAACTCGCTAACTTCGAGATCGCAGTTTAGCCATTACACCACGAGTACTCTCTCATATACATATATGTATTCGTATATATATATGCATAAGTATATCTATACATTCATGTATTTATACATATATGAACATATGCGTACATGTATATATATGTGTGTGTGTTATAAATGAAAATGACGAAGATATCAACATAGAGATTAAAAACCTGTTGCAATAGGAATGAGGCAAATAAGTGAAAGATGACGCTAGTAGTAGCAGCCTCAATCCTCTATGTAAGCCACTCAAGCCAACTAGTCATCCAATATAAATCCAGGGACAATTGTATATTCTGACAGTGTCCAAGTAGACTTCTCTACAGACAGCAGCTTTTGTTCCACAAGGAGATGGAACTATGTATTTTAAACCAAGTTCATCTTCCTACAACCTGTTGGCCAAGACGATGAATATATCTATTTCCACATTAAAGATGATCTGTTTAAATTAAGATGACTGCAGTCCAACTCCAAGACGTCGGAATAACTTGTCAGAGAAATACTTTTCGTTGATGAAGCAGCCATTATTGCTCACGCAGAACTCGCACAACAGTATGCTTTGCGGTGACCTCTGCAATTTCTGGTCTTAAAGAAAACTGATATCCTTTACCAGTTGACTGTAACGTTATCACCGAATAAGTGTTTGTCTTTTAGATCGTAGAAGCCGGAAGAAATGGACAATAGACACGACGTGCAGAGCTTCTTTGTTATTTGAGGGACAATCTTGTCTCGTTTTGCTTTTACACTCTAGCCATTAAAAGAGAAGCTGAAAGTGAATCATGAAATCTCGTGATATATATATTGGGTTTCCAGAACACACCACCCTACCTACGCCACAAGTGAGTGATATTTTTCAGTTGGTGGGACTGGTTTCGAAGAATCAGATCAAATGTATCTTGTTAACGCTAGTGGAGTAGAAGAAAGAATGAACTCAAACCCGATAGCCATTCTCTTATGATACTGTACGATACCATGAGACAGCAACCACTTTCTCATTATCTCCATCGGCCATAAAAAGCTGAAAGCAGTTCAAAAGTTCATCTACCTAGGTTTTGGGATATCCTCTGATGTCAAGATTGACAAAGTGGACAATCGGTTTAATAACACGAACAGTGCAATCAGCAGATTTTACAAGCGCAAGTGGAAATCCAATAACATTAGAAAGATCAACAAAGTTCAATTCTACAAAACAGTAATCCTGTCAAACTCCCTGTTTGGCGTAGATACCTGAGAGACCTATCGTCGCCACATCCATCTCTTAAGATGATTCCATGAACGCTGTCTGCACAATATCTTCAACTGCAATTGGAACGACTTCATTTGAAACATCGAAAACCTCGAAACTGAAAAAAATCACAAGTATCAAAGCAATGTTGCTCAAAATATGATTGAGCTGTGCAGGTCATGTCATCAGGATGGAAAAGTTTCTCCTCCCAAAGAATTCACTTTTCAATGGCCACTGTGTCAAATGAACGCCACAAAAGAGATAGAAAGACAATCTCAAAAAGAGACAGCCCAAGCTGCTAATACGCAACGCTGGCAGCAGACCATCATCAAACCCACTTTACTCTGTCCCAGAGTAAAAAAAAGAAATGGTGGGAAAAAAAGATCATGCTGTAAAAACTGCAGTGCTGCAAAAAGAACCAACAACAGTGCTGCAAGAGATTCCCTTGCAGTCTTTGTGCCCGGTCTTTCCAGTCTCGCATCGACCACATCAGTCACGAGAATTCCTTCATTAATCGAAGAACGCTTACATAAATCTTCGTTCACAAAACCAAAAATTATATTAGTTTCATGGATGAATGCTCTTTCTATGTCTTTGCTGTGACAAATTATCTGATTTTTTTTTTTTGGTGGCTCTATGTATTCTTGTGTAAGTATGTTCAGTTTTTAAATTCATTTTATGTTAGACTCCTTTATTCTTTAAATTTCTGGAAGTCCTGGCGTTGTATATTTTCCTTTGACCTCGTTTACTAGCTATTTTGCAAATTCCTGCTTCGGATATAGAATCCGTTTTTTGTCTGTTGTTGATTATATTTTTGATTTTTCAGAAAATGATTGTTAGTATATTTATCTTAAGATGGTTTAGTTCGTTTTTTACTTGCTTGTTGGGACTTGGGGTGGTCGTGGATTAAAGTCTGTTGGTTATCGTTTCGTTGAATTTGAATTTTTGTTCTCTTTTTTCATGATGCCATCGTTTTTTGCTTTGTATAATTTGTTTTCCGTTCGTTTTGCATTATGTACAAAATGATCTGTGTTTTAATAAATTCATTTCTTTATTTATTCCGTTTATGAATAAAACTAATGTAATAGAATCAAAATTGACAAATCTGTAATATGTAATAGCCGAAAAGAAGAGATAGAAAAATAAAAATAAAGTTAAATAGTTGTGTATTTAACCTTTAAAAATTAGATTGTCACTGATGAAGACAAGAATGGATATTTTATAGAATTCACAGTGGAAGCAGCGTTACTTCCTTTCTCTTTTAATGAAATGAGAAAAAATTCATGATATCGAGATTCAGTGGTTTTGAATGCGGCTTTACAAAACAAGGGAGGTAATTAGGCAAATTTTTGTAAGCAAAAACGGACCAATTTTTGACTCCTATTCTATTACTTTCAAACACAGTCTTTCTAATTTATTGGTGGAACACATTTGATTCTCCATCAAGTTACATTATCACTTTAAAAGAATATGGATTTAGTGTCTTTGTGACTTGCTGTTCACAGCTTTCAACCTCAGTGCTCCAGAGAAATTATTTTCTGTTCATGTTCAATTTAAATAAATTGGAACGTCAAAGTTAATCCAGACAATTGTCGATATGAGATGGCGCACAAATACTTACTAAGTAAAATTTTTCCTCCTAAATTCCCTGCCTTTAACTATTTGCAAAGAATGACAGTCCAACATGGAAGGCATTTTTAGATAAAAAAAATGTAAATCAATTATTAAAATCGTAAATCGGGATATTTGACTTGGAGCATTTTCTTCCAAAATGTTTTTCTTACTTCTACGAGATGAAGACATTCTTTTTTGCAGCATTAATGTCACTCAGAAATAAATTTTGCGAATTTGCTACAAGGCATTTATAGAAGATTTTTTAAAAATCTTTACGTCGCCAGTAAAACAAATTGGTGTGAATGCAATGATGTCGACCAAAGAAGCAATGGCGTCAAGTGAAAAGGATGAATAGAAATGAAAATATTTTCTTTTTATCCAAACAATGTGCTTCCAGGCTAATGTCTAGACTTTATTAGCAGAAATAACAAAACGATATACTGATCTCTTTCCTATTGTTATCTCTCTCTCTCTCTCTCTCTCTCTCTCTCTCTCTCTCTCTCTCTCTCTGTGTATATATATATATATACTCGTGTATCTGGGTTTATATATAGATTTATGTACACAAAGGCACGCGTATATAAGTGGGGTGCACACACACACACACACACACACACACACACACACACACACACATATATATATATATATATATATATAGAGAGAGAGAGAGAGAGAGTTCGTAAGGACAATTACAAGGTTCTTACGCTTGTAGTTGTAAATCAAAAAGAGCGATCTATGTCTTGAAACCAGAAAAAATTGGTATAATGATATAAAACAATTTTTTTTAAATATAGACGATAATAAAAACAGTTGTGTGTGTGTGTGTGTGTGTGTGTGTGTGTGTGTGTGTGTGTGAAATGAACGTAGAACAGATACTGGTGTAAACGGAGATTCGAGAAAGAATTTAGAGCGTTCAGACTGTTACATTATGGTTCAAGATTGTGTAAAATTATTTTTTGGCGCCTTACATATAAAGGTATCGATTATTTGGGCTTAGAAATGAAATGATGGAAGAAAATTCAACTTTGGCAAAACAGAGCTAAAAAGCAATCTACGTGGGGGGGGGAATAAATGAATAAATAAATGAATGGCCCAATCATCTGACACGTGGATAAGGCATCTTAAGTAACGGTCAACGAAAAATAGATAATAGTGAATAAATAATTGAATGACTCTTTCAGCCAACACACGAATTAAATAAATGACCAGAAATTGCAGGCAAACTGACGACTACCCTTCAAAAGTCCTTTTGTAGACCTTTGTGCATGGTCTGTTCAAATAAGTTCGAAGGATTCTTAGATGCTGGTCTGAGTAAAATGATACCCCGAAAACAAAATTTAAAACCATAATATACTGTTATGTTTTGACCTTCGACCCGGCCCAAAACAAAATGCTATTCCAAGGTGATGCACCGGAAGGAAGTGACACATTCCAATGGCCAGTAATCGAAAGAGATCGCGTGGGCGGATTAAGGCTTATAATATGGGACAAGGTGAAGGTCCCACTTTGCCAATACAGACTGATGCACCGGAAGAGAGTGACCTCTGAACTGCATGACAGTTATTTCCGCTTGATGACGATTAAACATTCGATTTCAAAAATCCGGTGGGCGATCGTGTGGGCGTTGAATTATTATTTAACTCAGTTGCAGTTGGCAGTGGAAGAGCAGTTGCCAGTAGAATTCCAGACAGCTAGAGACCAGATGTGGTAGGGAAAGCTACACCCGACCGAGGGGGCCCTCGGAAACCCCGATGGAGTGGACCCCAGCATCAGGAGAACAAGAAAGACACAATGTGACGGTCATAACAGTGGGGTCAAGATATTACAGTTTATGTTCGGTCTCCAGCTCCCTCTCACATGCCACCCTTGGAAAACCCTTTCGAACACCTGCAATAAAGTGAGAGGTAAAATATATTTGTTAAAGAAGTCTTCCTGCGTCTTCCTTCCTGCATCTTAATTATTGATGCGTCTTTATCCTGCGAGCGTCTTCCCTCGTGCGTCCTTATTTATTGCGTCAGTGTGTATCCAGCATATATATGTAGATGTGTATATAAGTATATTTATTATGTGAGTATGCAACAATACTTAAGAACACAAGATCGGTGTCAATTGTAAAAATGGGATGGGTTGGTGAAGGAAAAGTAAAGATATTAAGAAAAACATAATTACTTATTAATCTTCTCTCTCTCTCTCTCTCTCTCTCTCTCTCTCTCTCTCTCTATCTATCTATCTATCGGATTAGCGTTGATGTATTCAGAGAGTGATTGGTCTCCAAATGGTGGAGACTGGATTTGAAAAGCACAACCTCATTCACTCAAAACGATAGAAAAAAACAAGTTGTGTTTTGTGTGCTTCAATCACCGACATCATAGTACGGTGTTCAACATACATTCATCGGCTACCACTGATAATTCTTCAGGTATTCATTTATCTATCACCACTTCACACATGCATTTGAAACTAATGACCATGCTACATATATTGTAGTGATATTGTGAGCACGGTACACTGGGCATTTTGACACCGACCACGTTACACGAACTATAGCACTGCTACGATTGGCTAGAATATGAATAAAAGTCCATGGGAGAATTACTCTCAGTTGGACTTCAGTGAAAGTCACTTGCTAATATTGATGTGAAAAACCTAAATAATAATGTTTATAATGGTGGAGTTCATATATGAAAACTATTCGTTATAACACATTCTGCATCGGTCTTCCCACGGATAAAAAAGGATGAACCAGGATGAACCAGGATGAACCAGGATGAACTAAAACAAAATCCTCCACTCGCTTCGGTAGTAATCAAAACCAGGATAATCCTAATCCTGAACAACCAAGATCTTCACGACAACCACTAAAAATAAAAACACTCGAAAAAATAGCCAAATGAGGATTATAAAGAAATATTATATGTGTTCTTTTATGCAATTGACAAACCATCAGGAAGAAATGCAACTCAAAGAAGCGACAACATATGATGGTAAAGAACAAGGAGTACAGATACACACACTGATCCCAATAAATTATCCAATATGGGAAGATACATCATTAAAAGTAGCCGCTAAATAAATGCTGAAAGAGATAATATCAAAAAACAAATAATTAACGAAATGAAACAGCTGCATTTGAAATGAACGCAGTTAATAATGGAACAGACAATATATTAAAACAATCAGGTAATGGCTGTGTGAAAACTCCAGCAATAGAAAATTGATACAAAAAATTAGAGAATAGTCAAACTCAAATAGAAAATCTACACTACACGTGCAGCCTCGAAGTAAGCGAGTTCCAGTCGTGCTATTATGTTCCCATTCCGACTAATAACGTCTGGAAAGGTAAGAATTCCTTTATCCTCCTCGCTATGGGTTAAATAATATCACCTGTTTTTCTACTAGGGTGGCTTTGACATCAAATAACCCACAAGGTTGATATGCCGTTAAACAAAGAAACCAAACCAAAGGTAACAAAGAAAATAAGATTAAAGTCAATGAAATGTATTCAAATATAATCAGAGAACTCGCTAAGGTGACTAATGCTTATAAGAAATAGCCTTTCTAAAAATTAGTAAAACGCTGACAAACATAACTTAATGCTGATACAGTTAGCAAACTATGTCATAGAAAATCTTCAACACGATTTTAAACCAAATCTTACGCTTTTAAATGAAGTAACACATGCAACTGCTACAATAATGGTTTGGTTTCTATGTTTAATGGCATATCAACTTTTGGAGGTTATTTAATGCCAAAGTTATTCTCCTAGAAGAACAGTTGTGGTACTATTTAACCCCTAGGTGGGAAGATAAGGGGGTTCATACCTTTCCCAAGGGTATTTGCCCGAAAGTGAACGTAATAGCACGACTGGAGTACAAACTCGTTTACTACGATTCCGCAGTCCATCGCTTTAACCATTACACCACGAGGACACCCCCTCGTATAGTAATAAGCCTAATAAACATAACACATTTACAAAATGGCTTTGAGTAACCCAAATTAGAATTAAGAATACAAAAAGAAATAAAGGAATATATATGAGAAATATTCCTATTTGATGAAATGAATAAGGGTGTCAAAGTGAAAACTAGGAAAATAAGAACAATTTTTTAAAATATGTGAGACCATCAACTGATAAGATCTCGACACTAAAGGAAAAATTGAAGGAAAAAAATCCAACTAAAGGCATAGCGTTTCCAAAAATATGAAAAACGAAGAAAATTTTTGGGCACAAATTATTTCAAGATGACCCAAAATATTCTATCGACAAATAAGAAAAAAGACAATAAATGTAAATTGAAGATTGAAGAATTGAAGTCATTCGGGAGTAATATATGTAACCATAAGAAATTATATAATAAAAAGACTGATGGAAAATATTTTTAAAAGACACAAAATAATGAAACATCTTCGTACATTTGTACGAAGATATTACAATACACTTATACGCACCTGGAATACATAGAATAACTAACTTCTGGTTCTACCATCTATTCTCCATATATCACCAAATGACGAAACTTATTTAAAAATGTTTAAAGAAACTGAAAGAATTCCTGATTGGTCCACTGAATGAGTAACTAACGTATATCTAAAACAAAAAGAAAATCTTTTTTAAAAAATGTTTTTAAATAAAAAAAACTACCGATCAATTACATGCCTTCCTACAACAATTAACCTGATAACATTGATTCTAAAGGGTAGAATAGTCAAATTCATAGAATGCTCATTCTAAACAAGATGATAATGGGGAATTGTCGATCCCAATAGAAAAATCCAAGTATAGCTGGGATTGACAACAAAAAGTTTTTGATAGCCTACCCATAAATTCTAAAAGTTTTAAACATTTTAAAGAAATCTCCAGTTATGATAATATCCCTAAAATTCAATATCGAAAGGTGAAATACGAACTTCAGATTAATCCACAAAAAAGGCACGCTCGAAACCTATGATCTGAACATTAACAATAGAATCCTCCAGGAAAACACATTTTCTCCTTTTCTTTTTTATGGAGTTCTAATATCTCTCTCCATAGATCTTAAAACACAGCCTATGGATAAAAAAATTACAAGTAAAAATGAACAACTTGCAAGGAGTAAAATAACAATGATAATAATAACAACAACAACAACAACAACGATACCAATACTACTACTACTACTACTACTACTACTAATAATAATAATAATAATAATAAAAACACGGCCTATTGATATGAAACTTCTACAAACAAAATGAACCATCAATTCTACTGAACGATTTAAAGTTATATGGAAAAAATGGCGACGATTTGGAAGGTGTACTAAGCACTGTGGAAATAAATGAATTACTTATTTAGTGCTAAAGTCACATTTTAGAAATCCCCATTAATAAAGTCTAAAACATTACTCGAGATATAAACTCGGAAATTACAGAGTTAGAATACAATAAAATCGTTAAATATTTAGGAAATAATGAAGCGAATGATATCAATCTTATGATAAATAAAATTAAAATAAGAATAAATAGAATAATAAGAGCCATAATTCAAACAGAATTAAATGAAAAAATAAAGTTACAACAATTAACACCATAACAATATCAGTAATAACATGCAATTTAATACAATACAAAAATCGATACTAAAGTTAGGAAACTAATAAACTGCTGTAACTTACTCATAAACATGCAGAAAGATAGTCAACACAATAATGACGAACGGACACAGTTCTTTAGAAAAATATACCTGTCACACTTTATTCGAAATGGTACGAAAGGGTTACGAAAGAGTTATGTGTGAGAGGTGAGTTGGAGAATGAACAAAGACTGCAACATATTGACCCCAACTCTTCTGGCTATAGCAGCACTTATTTCTCATCCTGCGGGGCTGCTCAACCGAGGGCCCTGAAGGCCCAGCTCTCTGCTGCATCTGGTTCTCATTGCTTCGAACTGCAACAACTGACTCCAAACTCTGATCTCCCATTAACTGACATCCTGTCGCACCGGGTTATATAATTGTTTGACATTCACCTGCTTCAGTGAACGTCGCATCTGCACCCGACTCAACCCGTCAACAGTCAAGGTTATCCCCTGATATCTTCGACTGGATGCGCCTGTTATTTACACAGGTGCGTTTCTTATTTGACAGCTCGGCCGGGTCGGAGGTCAACATGTTGCACTGCTACAGAATACATCACCCCAGAGCAGATATAGAATGTCACTTCGTCAATAGTGACAATGGTAAAAGAAGCTTAATCCTACAAGAATTGATCTACAAAACAATCACTATAGGATTAAAGGAATACTTAAACACTACAGAAATTGGATGCTGCAGTTAGTAAAAAAAATACAAGAAACAAACGAAAAAATATTCAATTAGTAAAGAAAGTAATAAATGTGGTTATCCACTCGGCCTCTCACAGAAAGAAATAGACATTAAAGATAAAGCAATAGAGGCAGCAACAGTATAAAGAAAAAAGAAAAAAATACCAGGTCTAAATCAGTTTGTAAAAAATCCTACATGAGCGATACGGACAAAGAATTAGAAATGCTGATATAAATATAGTAAAGACTCATCGATAGCTTAAAAATGCTCGACTGAAGACGGAGAATGAGTGGTTAATAATATCAGCACAGGATCAGAGCCTAACAACTAGAAACTATCAAGCAAATATAATAAAATGGATCAAAGCCAGTGCGTAGAATGCGTGAAGAAAAACTGAATCACTTGACCAATTAGTGTCTAGTTGCTCAATCTCAATACCAATAGAATATAAGGAAATACATAAAATAGAGCATTATATATAAAAAAAAATGGTATTAACAACAACCAGATGACAGTACATGACATATCAGTCAAAGTATCTATTAAGATAAGTAACTACGAAGGCCTGGAAATAGAAATTGAGAAAATGTAGTACCTTAAAACTCCCACCGTGCCAGTAATAGTGGGAGCCCTGGGTATGATCAAGAAAGGAACAGTTAAACACATTAACCAGATGCCGAGCAGACCCACCTAATATGAAATACAGAAAAATGCACTTTACGGAACTGCTCATTTCTTGAGGTGAGTACTTTCACTATGACTAAAAAATATTATCTAAATGAAGCATCAAAAACATAAATACATAAAATGCATATAATCACTACCTTCTCTCACCGTTAGTCTTGGTGTTTTATAGTGGCTCGTACCATGTGAATTCAGGTATCTCGGAAGAATAAAGACGTCGTGTTTCTTAAGCATGGTCAGTACTGAAAGATCTCTGTCAGTAGTTGACCAACTTCGGACGTAACACCAACCGCGCGAGACTTATAATATTTGTTGGACTGTACCAATCTGTTAATAAATGGTTAACTCTATTTCACTGTGTATCTCTTCCTTACTACGATACAACACTTGGGTAAAAATACAGTGAACGATTTTAAGAAACTAATAATAATAATAATAATAATAGAATTTGGCATAGAAAAATGTGCCATGCCAGTATTGAAAAGTGGCAAACGACATCTAACTGACAGAATAGAACTACCAAATCAAGACATGATTAGAACACTCGGAGAAAAGGAAACGTACAAATACTTGGACAACAAACAAGCTGACACCATCAAACAAGCTGAGATGAAAGAAAAAAATTAAGAAAGAATATATCAGGAGAACTAGAAAGCTACTTGAGACAAAACCAAGTAGGAGAAACCTTATCAAAGCAATAAATATCTGGGCTGTACTCCTCGTTAGATATTCAGGACCCTTTTTGAAGTGGACCAGAGAATTTAAGCAACTAGACCAAAGAACAAGAAAACTAATGACCTTGCATAAGGCATTACATCCCAGAGACGACATTGACAGTCTATAAGTATCAAGAAAGGAGGGAGGAAGAGGACTTGCCAGAATTGAAGACAGCGTTGTTGCATCGATACAATGACTCGAGGACTACATTGAAAAGCACGAAGAAGGACTGATTACAGCTATCAGAAACGATACTGACAACACGATGGCCAACAGAATGACAATAACTAGAAAACAAAAATGGGAGGAAAAAACATCTCTATGGGCGTTCTAAATGACTAATAAACAACATCTCACGCGAAAAAACCAGCATATGGCTAAGAAAAGGGAATTTTAGGAGAGAAACAGAATCTGTCCTAATTGCAGCACAAAACAACGCCATAAGAACCAATCATATCAAAGCAAGAATAGATAAGACGCAATAAAATAGCAAATGAAGGCTAGGTGGTGATAGAGACGAAACCATTAATCACATAATAAGTGAATGCACCAAATCAACTCAGAAGGAGTATAAGACTAGACAAGACTGGGTGAGCAAGATGATAATGTGGGAGTTGTAAAAAATTGAAATTTGACCATACGAACAAAGGGTATATGTACCAACCAGCATCTGTCCTGGAGAATGACACACATAAACTCTTATGGGACTTTGACATACAGACGGATCACCTAATCTCGACCCGAAGACCAGACTTTATCATAATTAACAAAAAAAAAAAAAAGAGAACTTGCAAAATTGTGGACTTTGCTGTCCCGGCTGACCACAGAATAAAACTGAAAGAAAGTAAAAAGAAGGATAAGTACCTCGATCTTACTAGAAAATTGATAAAACTATGGAACATGAAGGTGACAATTATACGAATCGTGATTGGTACTTTCGGTACAGTAACTAAAGGATTATTAAAGGGACGAGAGGACTTGGAAATAAGAGGACGAGTGGAGAACATCCAAACTACAACATTATTGAGAACGGTCAGAATACTGATAAGGGTCCTAGAAACTTGAGGAGACTTGCTGTCACTCAAACTCCAGTGAAAAACCATCAGCTAAAACTGATGTGAAAAACTCTCAAGTAGTGAATAATGATGTTAATTATACTCGCTCTTGTAAACTCGGAGAAAACATTTTTTCAAATAATGGATGAAGCTGTCCCAAATTGAAAGACAGAAAAACTGAAAAATACCCAACACTTTTTAGATTATTGGAAAAATGTTAACGTGAAAACTGTCCCTTTTGTCTATTATTAACGGAGCATTTGAAACAATCTCGAATATTTGACAAAGAATTACTATCATTCAAAGTATTGTTGAATTCAACAAGATTAAGGAGACTACGTTCGATTGGAGAAGCAACTTAATGTTACCCAATCTCAATTAAAAGCTCCCGGGTATAAATGGCAGGAATATTCAAGTAATAATAAGATTAATAACAATGATAATATTAATATGCAAACAATAGCAAGTGTAGGTTATGTGAAGACAGAGATGAAACGTATAATCACATAAGCGATTGAAGCAAGCGAGCGCAAAAAGAATACCAGACGAGGCACGACTGAGTGGGCAAGGCGACCCACTAGGATTGTGATAGAGATTAAAATTTGAGCATACTGACCAATGTTACATGTGCAAATCAGAAATTGTTCAAGATGCATACAATTCTCTGGAACTTTGACATACAAACAGATCATCCAATCTCGGTCAGAAGGCCAGATAAAGTATTAATTAACAAGAAGAAAAGAACTTGCAATCTTGTGGATTAACTGTTACAATGGTGAAAAGTGAAAATGAAAGGAAGCAGAAAAGATCGACAAATTCTTAGATCTTTCCATATAGCTGAAAAGTTGTGGAACATGAAAATAACGGTGATAACATATGTAGTTGGAACAGCATCGAAAGGCTTGGAAAAGAGACTGGGCGAACTGGAGATCAGAGGAAGTATCGAAACTATTCCGACTACAACATTGTTAATATCAGCTAGAATACTGAAGACCTGAGGAGACTGGCTGTCACGAATAATTTTGTGAAAAACAACCAGTTAAAACTGGTGTGAAAAATTCGCATCGAGAAGAAGAAGAAGAAGAAGAAGAAGAAGAAGAAGAAGAAGAAGAAGAAGAAGAAGAAGAAGAAGAAGGTTTTTATTAGTCTCGTTTAGTATTAATGCAAGTAGGTTTAATACATGTTTAGTGATCTAGAAAGTTGTTAAAATACAAAATGAGTTTTATTGTTACGATTTCTCTAAGCGTTTAGCTGATTTCCCGCGGGAGATTTCCTATCAGATGACAAAATGCTAAGTAGTTCAGTTGTCAGATTCGGGAACTAATACGAAATTTTCCTTACATGACGAACAGGCAAATCCAAAACTGATAGCTGTAGAAGTGGAAACCCACTCCCATCCCAAACTCATTCTGACGTTTGAAAGCTCATAAAATTCGCGAATAGGATGATATGAATCGATAAAAAGAATGAATTGATCGATCTGAATACTGATAGTGGCATAAAGTTACATGAAGCTAATATACATAAAAGAGTAAGTAAAAGCAATCCACACATTTTACAACGTAGATAGACTGGCGTTTAGCTGGCAATACAACCATCAATACAGGTTGTTAATATCCGTATCAGTTATTACAAATGATGGAAATGGAATTATGAGGAATCTACACGCCCCCAACAACAAAAATTCATTTCCTCCTCCCAATTTCTCATTTCCTACTGTTTCGTTGTAAATGCAAACAGATCTGCTGTGTGGTTGGAAGAGTTTCCCCCGAGTGGTCCGTGTTCAAGCCAAGGTTAGTATCTGGATATCGAACACCAATTTTCAAAGCAGATCTTCCATAGTTTTCTGACTGATGAAACACAATTTGTCTACCCAATTTATCTCTTTGCCTGGATCAGCTGGTTGTGTCACCCTAAGCCAGTCTTTGTTTGTTTGAGAATCAATTATCGTTCAGTGGCGGAAAGGTTCAGGTATCGAAAATTTGAAGTCTTGGTGTGACGACTCAGACTGGTGATGAACCTCTAGAATAATTTATTGTCCACACAATTATATCAGTTTACTTACATGCCATGGTAACTTGTGCCTCTTGCTTCCTTTACACGGGCGGATCAGAACTAGAAAAACTTCAAGGGAATAATCAAATCTGCTAGATTAACAATAAGTTTTATTGTTTGTTTCTTATATACAAAGAAAAAAAGGGTTTATTTACGAAGTTTTTTCTTGCTAGAACTTAATTTCATTGATGGTAATATGGAGCATCTTTTCCTTAGGCTACCTCGACTAACTCTGATGTCCCCAGACAGGTGAAGGGATCAACCAATTAATTGTTTTCTGACAATATCCACCGCCACTCACACTAAACCACTCCCACCTGAACCAAGCAAAAGCCGATTTCTTCTAGGAAAAGAAACTACGTCTACTTTGACCGCTCATGAAGAAGATATGACTTTGTCCTATCTTTTATCTGATACTAACCGCTCTTTAAATCTAAACATAACTTTCCTAACCAGACACTTCGGTGCCGATCACTTTTTAAATTCAGAAGGTAAATTGTTTCCCATTTTACGTCTGATTTAATGGCTGTTACTCGGAGGTCAATTTTCTACCCAATTCACAGGTTGTCAGATTATCAAAATCATTATTTAATTTTAAAACTTCACACTCACCATTCACTAACTGGAATGCAGCCACCCTTACCCGATAACTTGGCACTCTGTCACAGTTGCTTATATGATCGTTGAGATTATATAATAGACATGTTGAATTATTCAAGAATAGCAATTTACTTAATTCTGTCCATTTTCACGTCATTAGACGTTCTGAGTTTCATGCTAATGATAAAAGATGTATCAGTTAACTGCAGCAATAAACTAAGCTTAATAATATATATAAATACATTTTTATTAAAAAAATGGTAATGATATAATCCAAATAGAGTCAAATGTAATTACATTTAGGAGTTCCTGAAACGTGAAATAATATCGAATTATTTTCTTTGTATATGGTATTTAAACACTTACAATAAGAAAAAAACATTTACAATAATAAGAAAAAATACCAACAGTATTATTACTGTTGGTATTTTTTCTTATTATTGTAAATGTATAATGAATAATACACAAAATCTGGACTAAATAATAATTTAAAGATAGTTAAACTGATAAGGTAAAAATTAAGAAAACTTAAGGTATAAATATAAAATGTTTTTCTTTGAAGGAAAACTTACATTATAAGGAACTTATCAGCATAACACAGGACATGTGTGACCCAGATAACAGTCTGCGAGGGTAGTGAGTATGATTCGAGCAATACTAGCATATATCAACGGAAACCATAGAAAGTAACATGGTGAATGTGAAGTCAGTATGATGGGTCCAAAGTCGGGCCAGCTGCGCGCTTCACCAGATGGGCGGAAGAAACCCATAAGTCAACGGGTAGGATCAAAAACTTCTAATTCAAACCGTACGTCCAGAACGCATCACCCGTCACACTGGTAAATTAGAAGTGTATTCTGCTGAGGTTGGAGCTCTGGCCCCAGTGTTCGAAAAATCAGCTTCATAGTTCTAACCCAAAATGAAATTGCTTAGACCTTGTTAACATAGCGACATTTTACATCAGAACTTCAAACAGTTAACCACTTACCAGATCTGACAGCGTCTTCAGCCGACCATTATACTTGCATAACATGCACACAGAACATATATAATACCACAATGAAGTAAAAATAAAATTCCACGATACTGGTAATGGTTGGAAATTTGTCTCAGCATCTGCATAGAAAAACTCCACCAATGCTATTCGAGGTATTGGAATGCTTTTCAGTCTTTGTGCCTTAAAATCAATTAATAACATTGAGAGAATCCGACTAAGAATGATGTGTGCTTCATTTAATAGAAAACCTTTCACAACAAGTATCTCTTACTGCAATTCCACTAACGCTAGTGATGAAATGAACATCATCACCTTCTACAACGAGTTATCTTCCCTTGTCCATCACAATTCCAATGACAACGTTCTGATTATCGACATTAATGCTCATATAGCCAAAGACGGAAATATCAAATTCCACTTACCCAACTCGCCGAACAGAAATGGTGAATTTCTAGCGGATTTTTCACTCAACAACTAGATACCATGTCTAAATGCTAAATTAAAAAAAAGGAAGTGAAAACTATGCACATACACTCACCCTAATAACTCTAAAGCATAACTGGATTATATATTCATAAACAAAAAGAGGATGAATAAAGCTTTGAACTGTGAGGCATACACTTCTTTTTTTGAAGGAGTATCTTCCGATCAGAAAATTGTCTCAGAAAAATAAGACACAAACAGTTAAAGCTTCTCAATATGGCTAGTCCTCACTTACCAATAGTCATATTAGAGATCAATATACGGTAACTGTAAGAAACAAGTTTGATACATTTCAGGAGACATCAGAGACACATAACCCGAATAAAGAATATGAAAACTTTGTAACGCTCACATAGAAACAGCAACCAAGTGCATTCCATCCAAACTAAGAGCCAACTGTACAGTTCCATGAGAGTCAATATCAATCAGATAAAAACGATATAACATCCAAAAGGTATTCTTCCTTAATAAACAAAACCTGGCAATTTCTAGTTCTTAGAAACTTAAGAACGCTCAGAGAGAACACATACCAAAAAGAGCGACTAGAATACATTCACAGACAAATCTATAAAGTCAGAAACTCAGTAGACGATAGACAAGCACGATTAGCATGGCAAACAGTACATGAAATAAGTGAAAGGAAGAGCACTACAAAAGCAAATCTAAAAGCTGCTTGCCAAGAAGAAAGACTTCACTAGTGGAAAGAACATTTCAAGTCACTGATAAACCTATCAAAAAATTATTAATTGCCAAATTGACATCAAACTAACACAGTTTAGGGAGGAAGACCTTGACGCAGTATTGAAAAAGTTAAAACAGAAAAGCTGAAGACTTCGGCAAAATACTCCCTGAAGAAAATTTGATGATAGACTTGAAACGTTGTCAATAAGCCAAACATAATGGAAAAATGAACGAAAGGCTATATCTTCCCCTTCCTCAAGAAAGGTGACCTTGGAATCACAAAGAACTACAGAAGCATAACTCTTACTGTTATAGCTGCTAAGGTTTATAATGCCCTGCTTCTTTATCGTATCTGACCCAAAATCGAAAAAAGTCTTGGGAAGAATCAGAACGGTTTTCGGAGAAATCAATCTTCAACTTCGCAGGTTCTGATTATCCCCCCAATCATTGAAGAAATACATACAAAAATCTCAAGCCATAATGTGTGCTTCATTTAACGGAACCCCTTCATAACAAGTGTCCCTTACTGTAATTTCACCAACGTCAGTGATGAAACAGACATCATCACCTTCTACAACGAGTTATCTTCTCTTCGGACAGGTGACCTAACGACCTGCATTGGCTCCATATATGTTAATAATCTGCCTTGGCAACTACGAACGTCAATAGATCAAATAAAAGAAAATGGTTTTACATTAAAAAAGAATAGAAACAGATAATATTCGTAGATTTCTCTAAAGCGTTTGATTCCATACATAGAGGGAATATGGGGCAAATATTACGAGTACATGATCCCCCACAAAGAAACTCTTACAGCTATAATAATGCTTAGCAAAAACACGGATGCAATGGTTCACTCACCAGATGCCTACACCGACTTCTTCGACATTGTCGCTAGAGTCTTTCAAGCAAATACATTGGCACCATATATGTTTACAATCTGCCAAGACTACGTACAACGAACGTCGATTGATCAAATGAAAGAAAATGGTTTCACATTAAAAAGTCAAGAAGAAGACAATATCCTTCAGAAACTATAACAGATGCAGACAACACAGATAATCTAGTGCTTCGGTAATTTCAACGGACAAGTCACCATCCTTGAAAAGGCTTAAACCAGTTTTGGTCAGTAGAATCACATAATTTTTAATTTCTTTCATTTTCCTGAATTTTTCGAGTAGCTCCTGTTAATTTTTGAGAATTTCAGTCTTTGCATCGTTTGTGTTATTTCTTGACTGCTATTCGATCTTTTATTGTCGTGATACAAAAAAATTAAACACAACTATCGCCATAGATTGTATGGTGTAAAGAAAAGAACTCTTCACTGTTTAAGTCAATGTAAAAAGCACCAGAGAAATGAGGTGGGGTTTAAGTAGGTGGCGAGAGCGGAAAAAAGAATTTTGGCTAGGTGGGTGGTTGAGAATATAAAAAGGCCGTAAAAGGAAAAGAGGGTTTGTCGTTACTTTTAAAAAATCGACTCTGAGAAATCGTTTAGAATCGTTTGAAGTTCAGAAAGAAAGAAAGAAAGAAATGTAAGGATTTCTTTATCGCATGTGTGTTTTCGCCGAACTGATGAGACATTTTTCCCTTTAAACCACAGATTATTTTATGCGTCTCTAAATTTCAACCAACGTTCAGATTTTATTGTGCAAAACATCATGATTGCTGCTTTTTTTTGTAACTTAGTCTTAATACTCATTACCAACGAATACTTTTCAATGTTGTCACACTGCAATAGACACTAAGTACAAATGAACAGGACTTTACATACTACTGAATGCATGTTCAACCATGTTTCTGTCTCCACTATAAGCAACGCCTCCTGGTTAGAGATTTTACTTATAAATCAATCCTTGTAAATTCAGTTGTTATTTTATTTGATGTCGGATTATGCAACCGTTTTGATCAATTAAAACGACTGTAATACTTATTAATTAAAGAGCGAAATTAGACTGATAAAGCAACCCTTAAAGTAATAAAGAGATGATTACTTGCAGAACCAAATTTACAATTGATTAAATCACATGATTTCTATAGTAAAATAGAAACGTTTTTCTCTATAATTTTTCTTTTCTCCAATTACAATAAAACTCATTGACTTTCGTGATAAACATGATATTTCCACCAAAACAAAAAATGTCCGTAGTTTATTGACTAAGAGCTTTATAAATTATGTAACTAAGTAATTATAAGTTGTTTATCTTCTGTAAAAATATTTAGTCCAAAGAAACATTCTTTATCAAAATCCAAAACAATATTTTTAGATAATCAGAAAGTTATATTTTAATTGAACTTTCATTTTAATTCCTCTGTTTTGAAGTTATTGTAGGTTGGATTGAAAAAAAAAATTAAACCAGGTCGTTAATGCTAAATTCGACCGTGATAAACCTTTCAAATTTATTCTGCAATGAAAAAGTGCGCTTTCACATGCTGCAATGTTTTCAATGGTAGAATAAGTGGAAATATTAATCCATGCTGTTTGCAATCAAGAAAAAATTAAAAGAATTAAATGTTTCCCAGACTGTAAAGAATCCATCAATTCAAAATATCACAACAGACCATTCTTCACGTCTTATGCAGAGTTTTTCTTTTGTTTTTGTTTTTTGTTTAACAAAAAAAGCTTCATTCTGATATATAACCAAATTCTACCCTACTCCTTTAGTTTAGATTTTCCAATGCTAAATTCAACAACGAGAAGGAGGAAAATTCAGACCATGGGCGAGATTAAGGAAAAGGAATCTAGGCAACTGATAATAGTTCTGAAATAGAACTTTCCAGACCGTCCTGAAAAGTTGGAAAGGTGTTGGGATAAGTGTGCGAGGATGCAAGGAGAGTAATTTGAACTGAGATAGGCCAATTTTTAGATATATAGAATGACGTTCACTTCTGAACAGAGCACATCCATATTGCCTAAGGCTTACTTAAGCTTGGCACGCGCATACACGCAACAAATACACGTTAAATGGGAACACAATTTATTATTATAGTTGTTGTTTCATATCTTTATGTTGTAACCTAACCAAAGGCTATTTATTATAGTTGTTGTTTCATATCTTTATGTTGTAACCTAACCAAAGGCTACTGAATGAAAAATAACCAAAACGGGGTTGGAGATTAAATGGAAACCTTTATAACATTAACAAAATACAATACACGCTAACAGCGTGGAAAAGTACCCACTGCTAGTGGTGACTACTAAGTCAGCAAAAATACCCTATTTGTCGTACCAACCGGACGAGTGTGACTCAAGGGCTTTTTAAGGTGGGTGCAGACGCGAGGCCGTAGCTCAGACACGCCCGACGGTTCCAAAAATGCCTCGGGACCCGTTGGCATTTCCCCAAAAAGGGCGTCTCGGGCGCTAGGCGATAAACCTAGACCCTCCGAGGAGGAGTAAAGCCTGGGAGGACGCCCCCCGCTCGTTGCTTGCGGAGTGTCGGCCGCGTGACGTGAATGCTGGGCCTTCTCGGCACCCACGTCAAGCAGCCTCGATTGACTGACTGTTAGAGACAGTCGGCAAAAATACCCACAATAGTGTCCAATCTATTTATGAGAAATGGGATATATCCATGAATCTTCATACGGTTGGGTATATACACTTTAGTTGTGTAGATCTTTGTGAAATTTTTTAAAAGTGGGTGCGCTTGGCGTAACGTCTATTTCATAGGAAAACGAGTTTAAATCTTGGCTGTAGCTGTTTGTATTTTAGTTTGCGCAAATGTCCTTTAGAAAGGTATTAATCCATCTATTCTTCCCGAGCTAATCGTAAAATAGTAGGACAGTCTGAATCCTTTAGCTTTCGTTAGGTAACTAGTTGAGGAGAGCAGAAACTCTAAATTCAAACTAGCTGTACTCCGCTTAAAGTTGACCTTGTGTCAAATTTGCCGGTGGCAGAGGGGTTGGGTAAATATATAACACTAATTTTAAAGTCACCAATCTTATTTAAGTTGGTACATTGCATTTTGGGTAGGATTTTTAATTCAAAATCATTTATTTCTTTGTTGCTATCAGATTTCTCCTTCTTATAATCGCCTCCAAACCTTCTCGCCTTTCATTCTTAGTCTGTTTTCATTTTTTATTCTTTTCTGCCGTTTGAAAAAAAAACGGTGAAAACGGTGAAGAAATATCATCCAGATATCTTGTCCACTAAAAACATGATGTCCGTTGGTGTTTTGTCAGATATTGACTTGATCTAATCGGTTCGTTTTCAATCGGATCTCAAGTGGATGCCAAGAGTTTTTATCTCTTCACTTCTTCCTCCCTCCCTCCCTCCCTCACTCACTCACTCACTCATCAAACATACAATGTCTATTTTATAACAAAATAATAAAATTTTGGCCAAAGTTTCTCCGATGATGAAAAAAAAAATCATTTATTAGCCAACACCAGAACTTTTTTATTACTTCACGTAATCTATTAAGTTTAAACATTCACTTTGTGGCTAATAGCTTTCACATACACACATTAAAACCATCATCACCATCATCATCGAATGGAGTTGTCAATACTGTCAATACTCTCTCTTTTCCTCTCTTTTTCTCTCTCTCTTTCTTTCTCTCTCTCTCTCTCTCTCTCTCTCTCTCACTCACCAGCCATCCCTATTATCTATCGCTCCGTGGCGGCATCTTGTGTCCGTTCAGAGTTAATATCTATCAGTTTTTGCGTCTATAAGAGAACATCGTTAATGAGTTCGTCTTTATATATATATATATATATATATATATATATATATATATATATATGGTGGGTGTGTGTGTGAAAAATAGAACTAAATCCGACAGTATGAAAAATTAAAAAAACGAAAAACATAAGGTCTTCAGAGGATTTTATTTCTTGCCAACTTTAGCGTTTCAGTTTTTAAATGTTAAAACAT